>JBBPBS010000510.1:308512-390039 GCA_037974835.1 Cicer judaicum | reverse complement strand
TGAACAATTAGGTCACTTTCGTCCTCCCTAGGCTAATTCTTGTCCAATTAGGGTTTCTAACCAATCTTGTGCATCCAATAGGTGTTTTGTGTAATTGGATGAACATTTAGGTCATTTTCGTCCTCCCTAGGCTTATGCTTGTCCAATTAGGGTTTCTAACCAATCTTGTGCGTCCAATAGGTGTTTTTGTGTCATTGGATGAACAATTATGTCATTTTCGTCCTCCCTAGGCTTATTCTTGTCCAATTAGGGTTTTTAACCAATCTTGTGCATCCAATAGGTGTTTTTGTGTCATTGGATGAATATTTAGGTTATTTTCGTCCTCCCTACACTTAATCTTGTCCAATTAGGGTTTTTAACCAATCTTGTGCATCCAATAGGTGTTTTTGTTGCATTGGATGAACATTTAGGTCATTTTCGTCCTCCCTAAAGTTAATCATGTCCAATTAGGGTTTCTAACCAATCTTGTGCATCCAATAGGTGTTTTTCTGTCATTGGATGAATATTTAGGTCATTTTCGTCCTCCCTACACTTAATCTTTTCCAATTAGGGTTTTTAACCAATCTTGTGCATCCAATAGGTGTTTTTGTTGCATTGGATGAACATTTAGGTCATTTTCGTCCTCCCTAGGCTTATGCTTGTCCAATTAGGGTTTCTAACCAATCTTGTGCGTCCAATAGGTGTTTTTGTGTCATTGGATGAACAATTAGGTCATTTTCGTCCTCCTTAGGCAAATTCTTGTCCAATTAGGGTTTCTAACCAATCTTGTGCATCCAATACGTGTTTTGTGTCATTGGATGAACATTTAGGTCATTTTCGTCCTCCCTAGGCTTATTCTTGTCCAATTAGGGTTTTTAACCAATCTTGTGCATCGAATAGGTGTTTTGTGTCATTGGATGAACATTTAGGTCATTTTCGTCCTCCCTAAACTTAATCTTGTCCAATTAGGGTTTCTAACCAATCTTGTGCATCCAATAGGTGTTTTTGTTGTATTGGATGAACATTTAGGTCATTTTCGTCCTCCCTAGGCTTATGCTTGTCCAATTAGGGTTTCTAACCAATCTTGTGCGTCCAATAGGTGTTTTTGTGTCATTGGATGAACAATTAGGTCATTTTCGTCCTCCTTAGGCAAATTCTTGTCCAATTAGGGTTTCTAACCAATCTTGTGCATCCATTAGGTGTTTTGTGTCATTGGATGAACATTTAGGTCATTTTCGTCCTCCCTAGGCTTATTCTTGTCCAATTAGGGTTTTTAACCAATCTTGTGCATCGAATAGGTGTTTTGTGTCATTGGATGAACATTTAGGTCATTTTCGTCCTCCCTAAACTTAATCTTGTCCAATTAGGGTTTCTAACCAATCTTGTGCATCCAATAGGTGTTTTTGTTGCATTGGATGAACATTTAGGTCATTTTCGTCCTCCCTAGGCTTATTCTTGTCCAATTAGGGTTTCTAACCAATCTTGTGCGTCCAATAGGTGTTTTTGTGTCATTGGATGAACAATTAGGTCATTTTCGTCCTCCTTAGGCAAATTCTTGTCCAATTAGGGTTTCTAACCAATCTTGTGCATCCAATAGGTGTTTTTGTGTCATTGGATGAACATTTAGGTCATTTTCGTCCTCCCTAGGCTTAAGCTTGTCCAATTAGGGTTTCTAACCAATCTTGTGCATCCAATAGGTGTCTTTGTGTCATTGGATGAACAATTTGTCATTTTCGTCCACCCTAGGCTAATTCTTGTCCAATTAGGGTTTTTAACCAATCTTGTGCATCCAATAGGTGTTTTGTGTCATTGGATGAACATTTAGGTCATTTTCGTCCTTCCTAAACTTAATCTTGTCCAATTAGGGTTTCTAACCAATCTTGTGCATCCAATAGGTGTTTTTGTGTCGTTGGAAGAACAATTAGGTGATTTTCTTCCTCCCTAAGCTAATTCTTGTCCAATTAGGGTTTCTAACCAATCTTTTGCATCCAATAGGTGTTTTGTGTCATTGGATGAATATTTAGGTCATTTTCGTCCTCCCTAGGCTTATTCTTGTCAAATTAGGGTTTCTAACCAATCTTGTGCATCCAATAGGTGTTTTTGTGTCATTGGAAGAATATTTAGGTCATAATCGTCCTCCCTACAATTAATCTTGTCCAATTAGGGTTTTTAACCAATCTTGTGCATCCAATAGGTGTTTTGTGTCATTGGATGAACATTTAGGTCATTTTCGTCCTTCCTAAACTTAATCTTGTCCAATTAGTGTTTCTAACCAATTAGGGTTTCTAACCAATCATGTGCATCCAACAGGTTTTTTTGTGTCATTGGATGAACATTTAGGTCATTTTCGTCCTCCCTAGGCTTATGCTTGTCCAATTAGGGTTTCTAACCAATCTTGTGCATCCATTAGGTGTTTTGTGTCATTGGATGAACATTTAGGTCATTTTCTTCCTCCCTAGGCTTATGCTTGTCCAATTAGGGTTTCTAACCAATCTTGTGCATCCAATAGGTGTTTTTGTGTCATTGGATGAACAATTAGGTCATTTTCGTCCACCCTAGGCTAATTCTTGTCCAATTAGGGTTTCTAACCAATCTTGTGCATCCAATTGGTGTTTTGTGTCATTGGATGAACAAGTAGGTCATTTTCGTCCTCCCTAGGCTTATTCTTGTCCAATTAGGGTTTTTAACCAATCTTGTGCATCCAATAGGTGTTTTGTGTCATTGGATGAACATTTAGGTCATTTTCGTCCTCCCTAAACTTAATCATGTCCAATTAGGGTTTCTAACCAATCTTGTGCATCCAATAGGTGTTTTTGTGTCATTGGATGAATATTTAGGTCATTTTCGTCCTCCCTACACTTAATCTTGTCCAATTAGGGTTTTTAACCAATCTTGTGCATCCAATAGGTGTTTTTGTTGCATTGCATGAACATTTAGGTCATTTTCTTCCTCCCTAGGCTTATGCTTGTCCAATTAGGGTTTCTAACCAATCTTGTGCGTCCAATAGGTGTTTTTGTGTCATTGGATGAACAATTAGGTCATTTTCGTCCTCCTTAGGCAAATTCTTGTCCAATTAGGGTTTCTAACCAATCTTGTGCATCCAATACGTGTTTTGTGTCATTGGATGAACATTTAGGTCATTTTCGTCCTCCCTAGGCTTATTCTTGTCCAATTAGGGTTTTTAACCAATCTTGTGCATCGAATAGGTGTTTTGTGTCATTGGATGAACATTTAGGTCATTTTCGTCCTCCCTAAACTTAATCTTTTCCAATTAGGGTTTCTAACCAATCTTGTGCATCCAATAGGTGTTTTTGTGTCGTTGGATGAACAATTAGGTCATTTTCGTCCTCCCTAGCCTAATTCTTGTCCAATTAGGGTTTCTAACCAATCTTTTGCATCCAATAGGTGTTTTGTGTCATTGGATGAATATTTAGGTCATTTTCGTCCTCCCTACATTTAATCTTGTCCAATTAGGGTTTCTAACCAATCTTGTGCATCCAGTAGGTGTTTTTGTGTAATTGGATGAAAAATTAGGTCATTTTCGTCCTCCCTAGGCTAATTCTTGTCCAATTAGGGTTTGTAACCAATCTTGTGCATCCAATAGGTGTTTTCTGTCATTGGATGAATATTCATGTCATTTTCGTCCTCCCTACACTTAATCTTGTCCAATTAGGGTTCTTAACAAATCTTGTGCATCCAATAGGTGTTTTTGTGTCATTGGATAAATATTTATGTCATTTTCGTCCTCCCTACAATTAATCTTGTTCAATTAGGGTTTCTAACCAATCTTGTGCATCCAATAGGTGTTTTTGTGTGATTGGATGAACATTTTGGTCATTTTCGTCCTTCCTAGGCTTATGCTTGTCCAATTAGGGTTTCTAACCTATCTTGTGCATCCAATAGGTGTTTTTGTGTCATTGGATGAACAATTAGGTCATTTTCGTCCTCCCTAGGCTAATTCTTGTCCAATTAGGGTTTCTAACCAATCTTGTGCATCCAATAGGTGTTTTGTGTCATTGGATGAACAATTAGGTCATTTTCGTCCACCTTAGGCTTATTCTTGTCCAATTAGGGTTTTTAACCAATCTTGTGCATCTTATAGGTGTTTTTGTGTCATTGGATGAATAGTTAGGTCATTTTCGTCCTCCCTACACTTAATCTTGTCCAATTAGGGTTTTTAACCAATCTTGTGCATCTAATAGGTGTTTTTGTGTCATTGAATGAATAGTTAGGTCATTTTCGTCCTCCCTACACTTAATCTTGTCCAATTAGGGTTTTTAACCAATCTCGTGCATCCAATACGTGTTTTTGTGTAATTGGATGAACAATTAGGTCATTTTCGTCCTCCCTAGGCTAATTCTTGTCCAATTAGGGTTTCTAACCAATCTTGTGCATCCAATAGGTGTTTTGTGTCATTGGAGAATATTTATGTCATTTTCGTCGTCCCTAAACTTAATCTCGTCCAATTAGGGTTTTTAACCATTCTTGTGCATCCAATAGGTGTTTTTGTGTCATTGGATAAATACTTATGTCATTTTCGTCCTTCCTACTATTAATCTTGTCCAATTAGGGTTTCTAGCCAATCTTGTGCATCCAGTAGGTGTTTTTGTGTGATTGGATGAACATTTAGGTCATTTTCGTCCTTCCTAGGCTTATGCTTGTCCAATTAGGGTTTCTAACCAATCTTGTGCGTCCAATAGGTGTTTTTGTGTTATTGGATGAACAATTATGTCATTTTCGTCCTCCCTAGGCTTATTCTTGTCCAATTAGGGTTTTTAACCAATCTTGTGCATCCAATAGGTGTTTTTGTGTCATTGGATGAATATTTAGGTTATTTTCGTCCTCCCTACACTTAATCTTGTCCAATTAGGGTTTTTAACCAATCTTGTGCATCCAATAGGTGTTTTTGTTGCATTGGATGAACATTTAGGTCATTTTCGTCCTCCCTAAACTTAATCATGTCCAATTAGGGTTTCTAACCAATCTTGTGCATCCAATAGGTGTTTTTCTGTCATTGGATGAATATTTAGGTCATTTTCGTCCTCCCTACACTTAATCTTTTCCAATTAGGGTTTTTAACCAATCTTGTGCATCCAATAGGTGTTTTTGTTGCATTGGATGAACATTTAGGTCATTTTCGTCCTCCCTAGGCTTATGCTTGTCCAATTAGGGTTTCTAACCAATCTTGTGCGTCCAATAGGTGTTTTTGTGTCATTGGATGAACAATTAGGTCATTTTCGTCCTCCTTAGGCAAATTCTTGTCCAATTAGGGTTTCTAACCAATCTTGTGCATCCAATACGTGTTTTGTGTCATTGGATGAACATTTAGGTTATTTTCGTCCTCCCTAGGCTAATTCTTGTCCAATTAGGGTTTGTAACCCATCTTGTGCATCCAATAGGTGTTTTCTGTCATTGGATGAATATTCATGTCATTTTCGTCCTCCCTAAACTTAATCTTGTCCAATTAGGGTTCTTAACAAATCTTGTGCATCCAATAGGTGTTTTTGTGTCATTGGATAAATATTTATGTCATTTTCGTCCTCCCTACAATTAATCTTGTCCAATTAGGGTTTCTAACCAATCTTGTGCATCCAATACGTGTTTTTGTGTGATTGGATGAACATTTAGGTCATTTTCGTCCTTCCAAGGCTTATGCTTGTCCAATTAGGGTTTCTAACCAATCTTGTGCATCCAATAGGTGTTTTTGTGTCATTGGTTGAACAATTAGGTCACTTTCGTCCTCCCTAGGCTAATTCTTGTCCAATTAGGGTTTCTAACCAATCTTGTGCATCCAATAGGTGTTTTGTGTAATTGGATGAACATTTAGGTCATTTTCGTCCTCCCTAGGCTTATGCTTGTCCAATTAGGGTTTCTAACCAATCTTGTGCGTCCAATAGGTGTTTTTGTGTCATTGGATGAACAATTAGGTCATTTTCGTCCTCCTTAGGCAAATTCTTGTCCAATTAGGGTTTCTAACCAATCTTGTGCATCCAATACGTGTTTTGTGTCATTGGATGAACATTTAGGTCATTTTCGTCCTCCCTAAACTTAATCATGTCCAATTAGGGTTTCTAACCAATCTTGTGCATCCAATAGGTGTTTTTGTGTCATTGGATGAATATTTAGGTCATTTTCGTCCTCCCTACACTTAATCTTGTCCAATTAGGGTTTTTAACCAATCTTGTGCATCCAATAGGTGTTTTTGTTGCATTGCATGAACATTTAGGTCATTTTCTTCCTCCCTAGGCTTATGCTTGTCCAATTAGGGTTTCTAACCAATCTTGTGCGTCCAATAGGTGTTTTTGTGTCATTGGATGAACAATTAGGTCATT
Source organism: Cicer judaicum (assembly GCA_037974835.1). NCBI lineage: Eukaryota > Viridiplantae > Streptophyta > Magnoliopsida > Fabales > Fabaceae > Cicer > Cicer judaicum. The sequence continues at coordinate 383,728 of JBBPBS010000510.1, read as the reverse complement.
TTCGTCCTCCTTAGGCAAATTCTTGTCCAATTAGGGTTTCTAACCAATCTTGTGCATCCAATACGTGTTTTGTGTCATTGGATGAACATTTAGGTCATTTTCGTCCTCCCTAGGCTTACTCTTGTCCAATTAGGGTTTTTAACCAATCTTGTGCATCGAATAGGTGTTTTGTGTCATTGGATGAACATTTAGGTCATTTTCGTCCTCCCTAAACTTAATCTTGTCCAATTAGGGTTTCTAACCAATCTTGTGCATCCAATAGGTGTTTTTGTTGCATTGGATGAACATTTAGGTCATTTTCTTCCTCCCTAGGCTTATGCTTGTCCAATTAGGGTTTCTAACCAATCTTGTGCGTCCAATAGGTGTTTTTGTGTCATTGGATGAACAATTAGGTCATTTTCGTCCTCCTTAGGCAAATTCTTGTCCAATTAGGGTTTCTAACCAATCTTGTGCATCCAATACGTGTTTTGTGTCATTGGATGAACATTTAGGTCATTTTCATCCTCCCTAGGCTTATTCTTGTCCAATTAGGGTTTTTAACCAATCTTGTGCATCGAATAGGTGTTTTGTGTCATTGGATGAACATTTAGGTCATTTTCGTCCTCCCTAAACTTAATCTTGTCCAATTAGGGTTTCTAACCAATCTTGTGCATCCAATAGGTGTTTTTGTGTCGTTGCATGAACAATTAGGTCATTTTCGTCCTCCCTAGCCTAATTCTTGTCCAATTAGGGGTTCTAACCAATCTTGTGCGTCCAATAGGTGTTTTTGTGTCATTTGATGAACAATTAGGTCATTTTCGTCCTCCTTAGGCAAATTCTTGTCCAATTAGGGTTTCTAACCAATCTTGTGCATCCAATAGGTGTTTTGTGTCATTGGATGAACATTTAGGTCATTTTCGTCCTCCCTAGGCTTATTCTTGTCCAATTAGGGTTTTTAACCAATCTTGTGCATCGAATAGGTGTTTTTGTGTCATTGGATGAACAATTAGGTCATTTTCGTCCTCCCTAGGCTAATTCTTGTCCAATTAGGGTTTCTAACCAATCTTGTGCATCCAATAGGTGTTTTGTGTCATTGGATGAACAATTAGGTCATTTTCATCCTCCTTAGGCTTAATCTTGTCCAATTAGGGTTTTTAACCAATCTTGTGCATCTAATAGGTGTTTTTGTGTCATTGGATGAATAGTTAGGTCATTTTCGTCCTCCCTTCACTTAATCTTGTCCAATTAGGGTTTTTAACCAATCTTGTGCGTCTAATAGGTGTTTTGGTGTCATTGAATGAATAGTTAGGTCATTTTCGTCCTCCCTACACTTAATCTTGTCCAATTAGGGTTTTTAACCAATCTCGTGCATCCAATACGTGTTTTTCTGTAATTGGATGAACAATTAGGTCATTTTCGTCCTCCCTAGGCAAATTCTTGTCCAATTAGGGTTTCTAACCAATCTTGTGCATCCAATAGGTGTTTTGTGTCATTGGATGAACATTTAGGTCATTTTCGTCGTCCCTAAACTTATTCTTGTCCAATTAGGGTTTTTAACCAATCTTGTGCATCGAATAGGTGTTTTGTGTCATTGGATGAACATTTAGGTCATTTTCGTCCTCCCTAAACTTAATCATGTCCAATTAGGGTTTCTAACCAATCTTGTGCATCCAATAGGTGTTTTTGTGTCATTGGATGAATATTTAGGTCATTTTCGTCCTCCCTACACTTAATCTTGTCCAATTAGGGTTTTTAACCAATCTTGTGCATCCAATAGGTGTTTTTGTTGCATTGGATGAACATTTAGGTCATTTTCTTCCTCCCTAGGCTTATGCTTGTCCAATTAGGGTTTCTAACCAATCTTGTGCGTCCAATAGGTGTTTTTGTGTCATTGGATGAACAATTAGGTCATTTTCGTCCTCCTTAGGCAAATTCTTGTCCAATTAGGGTTTCTAACCAATCTTGTGCATCCAATACGTGTTTTGTGTCATTGGATGAACATTTAGGTCATTTTCGTCCTCCCTAGGCTTATTCTTGTCCAATTAGGGTTTTTAACCAATCTTGTGCATCGAATAGGTGTTTTGTGTCATTGGATGAACATTTAGGTCATTTTCGTCCTCCCTAAACTTAATCTTTTCCAATTAGGGTTTCTAACCAATCTTGTGCATCCAATAGGTGTTTTTGTGTCGTTGGATGAACAATTAGGTCATTTTCGTCCTCCCTAGCCTAATTCTTGTCCAATTAGGGTTTCTAACCAATCTTTTGCATCCAATAGGTGTTTTGTGTCATTGGATGAATATTTAGGTCATTTTCGTCCTCCCTACATTTAATCTTGTCCAATTAGGGTTTCTAACCAATCTTGTGCATCCAGTAGGTGTTTTTGTGTAATTGGATGAAAAATTAGGTCATTTTCGTCCTCCCTAGGCTAATTCTTGTCCAATTAGGGTTTGTAACCAATCTTGTGCATCCAATAGGTGTTTTCTGTCATTGGATGAATATTCATGTCATTTTCGTCCTCCCTACACTTAATCTTGTCCAATTAGGGTTCTTAACAAATCTTGTGCATCCAATAGGTGTTTTTGTGTCATTGGATAAATATTTATGTCATTTTCGTCCTCCCTACAATTAATCTTGTTCAATTAGGGTTTCTAACCAATCTTGTGCATCCAATAGGTGTTTTTGTGTGATTGGATGAACATTTTGGTCATTTTCGTCCTTCCTAGGCTTATGCTTGTCCAATTAGGGTTTCTAACCTATCTTGTGCATCCAATAGGTGTTTTTGTGTCATTGGATGAACAATTAGGTCATTTTCGTCCTCCCTAGGCTAATTCTTGTCCAATTAGGGTTTCTAACCAATCTTGTGCATCCAATAGGTGTTTTGTGTCATTGGATGAACAATTAGGTCATTTTCGTCCACCTTAGGCTTATTCTTGTCCAATTAGGGTTTTTAACCAATCTTGTGCATCTTATAGGTGTTTTTGTGTCATTGGATGAATAGTTAGGTCATTTTCGTCCTCCCTACACTTAATCTTGTCCAATTAGGGTTTTTAACCAATCTTGTGCATCTAATAGGTGTTTTTGTGTCATTGAATGAATAGTTAGGTCATTTTCGTCCTCCCTACACTTAATCTTGTCCAATTAGGGTTTTTAACCAATCTCGTGCATCCAATACGTGTTTTTGTGTAATTGGATGAACAATTAGGTCATTTTCGTCCTCCCTAGGCTAATTCTTGTCCAATTAGGGTTTCTAACCAATCTTGTGCATCCAATAGGTGTTTTGTGTCATTGGAGAATATTTATGTCATTTTCGTCGTCCCTAAACTTAATCTCGTCCAATTAGGGTTTTTAACCATTCTTGTGCATCCAATAGGTGTTTTTGTGTCATTGGATAAATACTTATGTCATTTTCGTCCTTCCTACTATTAATCTTGTCCAATTAGGGTTTCTAGCCAATCTTGTGCATCCAGTAGGTGTTTTTGTGTGATTGGATGAACATTTAGGTCATTTTCGTCCTTCCTAGGCTTATGCTTGTCCAATTAGGGTTTCTAACCAATCTTGTGCGTCCAATAGGTGTTTTTGTGTTATTGGATGAACAATTATGTCATTTTCGTCCTCCCTAGGCTTATTCTTGTCCAATTAGGGTTTTTAACCAATCTTGTGCATCCAATAGGTGTTTTTGTGTCATTGGATGAATATTTAGGTTATTTTCGTCCTCCCTACACTTAATCTTGTCCAATTAGGGTTTTTAACCAATCTTGTGCATCCAATAGGTGTTTTTGTTGCATTGGATGAACATTTAGGTCATTTTCGTCCTCCCTAAACTTAATCATGTCCAATTAGGGTTTCTAACCAATCTTGTGCATCCAATAGGTGTTTTTGTGTCATTGGATGAATATTTAGGTCATTTTCGTCCTCCCTACACTTAATCTTTTCCAATTAGGGTTTTTAACCAATCTTGTGCATCCAATAGGTGTTTTTGTTGCATTGGATGAACATTTAGGTCATTTTCGTCCTCCCTAGGCTTATGCTTGTCCAATTAGGGTTTCTAACCAATCTTGTGCGTCCAATAGGTGTTTTTGTGTCATTGGATGAACAATTAGGTCATTTTCGTCCTCCTTAGGCAAATTCTTGTCCAATTAGGGTTTCTAACCAATCTTATGCATCCAATAGGTGTTTTGTGTCATTGGATGAACATTTAGGTCATTTTCGTCCTCCCTAGGCTTATTCTTGTCCAATTAGGGTTTTTAACCAATCTTGTGCATCGAATAGGTGTTTTGTGTCATTGGATGAACATTTAGGTCATTTTCGTCCTCCCTAAACTTAATCTTGTCCAATTAGGGTTTCTAACCAATCTTGTGCATCCAATAGGTGTTTTTGTGTCGTTGCATGAACAATTAGGTCATTTTCGTCCTCCCTAGCCTAATTCTTGTCCAATTAGGGGTTCTAACCAATCTTGTGCATCCAATAGGTGTTTTTGTGTCATTGGATGAACAATTAGGTCATTTTCGTCCTCCCTAGGCTAATTCTTGTCCAATTAGGGTTTCTAACCAATCTTGTGCATCCAACAGGTGTTTTGTGTCATTGGATGAACAATTAGGTCATTTTCGTCCTCCTTAGGCTTATTCTTGTCCAATTAGGGTTTTTAACCAATCTTGTGCATCTAATAGGTGTTTTTGTGTCATTGGATGAATAGTTAGGTCATTTTCGTCCTCCCTACACTTAATCTTGTCCAATTAGGGTTTTTAACCAATCTCGTGCATCCAATACGTGTTTTTGTGTAATTGGATGAACAATTAGGTCATTTTCGTCCTCCCTAGGCTAATTTTTGTCCAATTAGGGTTTCTAACCAATCTTGTGCATCCAATAGGTGTTTTGTGTCATTGGAGAATATTTATATCATTTTCGTCGTCCCTAAACTTAATCTTGTCCAATTAGGGTTTTTAACCATTCTTGTGCATCCAATAGGTGTTTTTGTGTCATTGGATAAATACTTATGTCATTTTCGTCCTTCCTACTATTAATCTTGTCCAATTAGGGTTTCTAGCCAATCTTGTGCATCCAATAGGTGTTTTTGTGTGATTGGATGAACATTTAGGTCATTTTTGTCCTTCCTAGGCTTATGCTTGTCCAATTAGGGTTTCTATCCAATCTTGTGCGTCCAATAGGTGTTTTTGTGTTATTGGATGAACAATTAGGTCATTTTCGTCCTCCCTAGGCTTATTCTTGTCCAATTAGGGTTTTTAACCAATCTTGTGCATCCAATAAGTGTTTTTGTGTTATTGGATGAATATTTAGGTTATTTTCGTCCTCCCTACAATTAATCTTGTCCAATTAGGGTTTTTAACCAATCTTGTGCATCCAATAGGTGTTTTTGTTGCATTGGATGAACATTTAGGTCATTTTCGTCCTCCCTAGGCTTATGCTTGTCCAATTAGGGTTTCTAACCAATCTTGTGCGTCCAATAGGTGTTTTTGTGTCATTGGATGAACAATTAGGTCATTTTCTTCCTCCCTAGGCAAATTCTTGTCCAATTAGGGTTTCTAACCAATCTTGTGCATCCAATAGGTGTTTTGTGTCATTGGATGAACATTTAGGTCATTTTCGTCCTCCCTAGGCTTATTCTTGTCCAATTAGGGTTTTTAACCAATCTTGTGCATCGAATAGGTGTTTTGTGTCATTGGATGAACATTTAGGTCATTTTCGTCCTCCCTAAACTTAATCATGTCCAATTAGGGTTTCTAACCAATCTTGTGCATCCAATAGGTGTTTTTGTGTCATTGGATGAATATTTAGGTCATTTTCGTCCTCCCTACACTTAATCTTGTCCAATTAGGGTTTTTAGCCAATCTTGTGCATCCAATAGGTGTTTTGGTTGCATTGGATGAACATTTAGGTCATTTTCGTCCTCCCTAGGCTTATGCTTGTCCAATTAGGGTTTCTAACCAATCTTGTGCGTCCAATAGTTGTTTTTGTGTCATTGGATGAACAATTACGTCATTTTCGTCCTCCCTAGGCAAATTCTTGTCCAATTAGGGGTTCTAACCAATCTTGTGCATCCAATAGGTGTTTTGTGTCATTGGATGAACATTTAGGTCATTTTCATCCTCCCTAGGCTTATTCTTGTCCAATTAGGGTTTTTAACCAATCTTGGGCATCGAATAGGTGTTTTGTGTCATTGGATGAACATTTAGGTCATTTTCGTCCTCCCTAATCTTAATCTTGTCCAATTAGGGTTTCTAACGAATCTTGTGCATCCAATAGGTGTTTTTGTGTCGTTGGATGAACAATTAGGTCATTTTCGTCCTCCCTAGCCTAATTCTTGTCCAATTAGGGATTCTAACCAATCTTTTGCATCCAATAGGTGTTTTGTGTCATTGGATGAATATGTAGGTCATTTTCGTCCTCCCTACATTTAATCTTGTCCAATTAGGGTTTCTAACCAATCTTGTGCATCCAGTAGGTGTTTTTGTGTAATTGGATGAACAATTAGGTCATTTTCGTCCTCCCTAGGCTAATTCTTGTCCAATTAGGGTTTGTAACCAATCTTGTGCATCCAATAGGTGTTTTCTGTCATTGGATGAATATTCATGTCATTTTCGTGCTACCTAAACTTAATCTTGTCCAATTAGGGTTCTTAACCAATCTTGTGCATCCAATAGGTGTTTTTGTGTCATTGGATAAATATTTATGTCATTTTCGTCCTCCCTACAATTAATCTTGTCCAATTAGGGTTTCTAACCAATCTTGTGCATTCAATAGGTGTTTTTGTGTGATTGGATGAACATTTAGGTCATTTTCGTCCTTCCTAGGCTTGTGCTTGTCCAATTAGGGTTTCTAACCAATCTTGTGCATCCAATAGGTGTTTTTGTGTCATTGGATGAACAATTAGGTCATTTTCGTCCTCCCTAGGCTAATTCTTGTCCAATTAGGGTTTCTAACCAATCTTGTGCATCCAATAGGTGTTTTGTGTCATTGGATGAACAATTAGGTCATTTTCGTCCTCCTTAGGCTTATTCTTGTCCAATTAGGGTTTTTAACCAATCTTGTGCATCTAATAGGTGTTTTTGTGTCATTGGATGAAAAGTTCGGTCATTTTCATCCTCCCTACACTTAATCTTGTCCAATTAGGGTTTTTAACCAATCTTGTGCATCCAATACGTGTTTTTGTGTAATTGGATGAACAATTAGGTCATTTTCGTCCTCCCTAGCCCAATTCTTGTCCAATTAGGGTTTCTAACCAATCTTGTGCGTCCAATAGGTGTTTTTGTGTCATTGGATGAACAATTAGGTCATTTTCGTCCTCCCTAGGCAAATTCTTGTCCAATTAGGGGTTCTAACCAATCTTGTGCATCCAATAGGTGTTTTGTGTCATTGGATGAACATTTAGGTCATTTTCGTCCTCCCTAGGCTTATTCTTGTCCAATTAGGGTTTTTAACCAATCTTGTGCATCGAATAGTTGTTTTGTGTCATTGGATGAACATTTAGGTCATTTTCGTCCTCCCTAATCTTAATCTTGTCCAATTAGGGTTTCTAACGAATCTTGTGCATCCAATAGGGGTTTTTGTGTCGTTGGATGAACAATTAGGTCATTTTCGTCCTCCCTAGCCTTATTCTTGTCCAATTAGGGTTTCTAACCAATCTTTTGCATCCAATAGGTGTTTTGTGTCATTGGATGAATATTTAGGTCATTTTCGTCCTCCCTACATTTAATCTTGTCCAATTAGGGTTTCTAACCAATCTTGTGCATCCAGTAGGTGTTTTTGTGTAATTGGATGAACAATTAGGTCATTTTCGTCCTCCCGAGGCTAATTCTTGTCCAATTAGGGTTTGTAACCAATCTTGTGCATCCAATAGGTGTTTTCTGTCATTGGATGAATATTCATGTCATTTTCGTCCTCCCTAAACTTAATCTTGTCCAATTAGGGTTCTTAACCAATCTTGTGCATCCAATAGGTGTTTTTGTGTCATTGGATAAATATTTATGTCATTTTCGTCCTCCCTACAATTAATCTTGTCCAATTAGGGTTTCTAACCAATCTTTTGCATTCAATAGGTGTTTTTGTGTGATTGGATGAACATTTAGGTCATTTTCGTCCTTCCTAGGCTTGTGCTTGTCCAATTAGGGTTTCTAACCAATCTTGTGCATCCAATAGGTGTTTTTGTGTCATTGGATGAACAATTAGGTCATTTTCGTCCTCCCTAGGCTAATTCTTGTCCAATTAGGGTTTCTAACCAATCTTGTGCATCCAATAGGTGTTTTGTGTCATTGGATGAACAATTAGGTCATTTTCGTCCTCCTTAGGCTTATTCTTGTCCAATTAGGGTTTTTAACCAATCTTGTGCATCTAATAGGTGTTTTGGTGTCATTGGATGAATAGTTAGGTCATTTTCATCCTCCCTACACTTAATCTTGTCCAATTAGGGTTTTTAACCAATCTTGTGCATCCAATACGTGTTTTTGTGTAATTGGATGAACAATTAGGTCATTTTCGTCCTCCCTAGGCTAATTCTTGTCCAATTAGGGTTTCTAACCAATCTTGTGCGTCCAATAGATGTTTTTGTGTCATTGGATGAACAATTAGGTCATTTTCGTCCTCCCTAGGCAAATTCTTGTCCAATTAGGGGTTCTAACCAATCTTGTGCATTTAGGTCATTTTCGTCCTCCCTAGGCTTATTCTTGTCCAATTAGGGTTTTTAACCAATCTTGTGCATCGAATAGTTGTTTTGTGTCATTGGATGAACATTTAGGTCATTTTCGTCCTCCCTAATCTTAATCTTGTCCAATTAGGGTTTCTAACGAATCTTGTGCATCCAATAGGGGTTTTTGTGTCGTTGGATGAACAATTAGGTCATTTTCGTCCTCCCTAGCCTAATTCTTGTCCAATTAGGGTTTCTAACCAATCTTTTGCATCCAATAGGTGTTTTGTGTCATTGGATGAATATTTAGGTCATTTTCGTCCTCCCTACATTTAATCTTGTTCAATTAGGGTTTCTAACCAATCTTGTGCATCCAGTAGGTGTTTTTGTGTAATTGGATGAACAATTAGGTCATTTTCGTCCTTCCTAGGCTAATTCTTGTCCAATTAGGGTTTGTAACCAATCTTGTGCATCCAATAGGTGTTTTCTGTCATTGGATGAATATTCATGTCATTTTCGTCCTCCCTAAACTTAATCTTGTCCAATTAGGGTTCTTAACCAATCTTGTGCATCCAAAAGGTGTTTTTGTGTCATTGGATAAATATTTATGTCATTTTCGTCCTCCCTACAATTAATCTTGTCCAATTAGGGTTTCTAACCAATCTCATGCATCCAATAGATGTTTTTGTGTGATTGGATGAACATTTAGGTCATTTTCGTCCTTCCTAGGCTTATGCTTGTCCAATTAGGGTTTCTAACCAATCTTGTGCATCCAATAGGTGTTTTTGTGTCATTGGATGAACAATTAGGTCGTTTTCGTCCTCCCTAGGCTAATTCTTGTCCAATTAGGGTTTCTAACCAATCTTGTGCATCCAATAGGTGTTTTGTGTCATTGGATAAACAATTAGGTCATTTTCGTCCTCCTTAGGCTTATTCTTGTCCAATTAGGGTTTTTAACCAATCTTGTGCATCCAATAGGTGTTTTTGTTGCATTGGATGAACATTTAGGTCATTTTCGTCCTCCCTAGGCTTATTGTTGTCCAATTAGTGTTTCTAACCAATCTTGTGCGTCCAATAGGTGTTTTTGTGTCATTGGATGAACAATTAGGTAATTTTCGTCCTCCCTAGGCAAATTCTTGTCCAATTACGGTTTCTAACCAATCTTGTGCATCCAATAGGTGTTTTGTGTCATTGGATGAACATTTAGGTCATTTTCGTCCTTCCTAGGCTTATGCTTGTCCAATTAGGGTTTCTAACCAATCTTGTGCATCTAATAGGTGTTTTTGTGTCATTGGATGAACAATTAGGTCATTTTCGTCCTCCCTAGGCTAATTCTTGTCCAATTAGGGTTTCTAACCAATCTTGTGCATCCAATAGGTGTTTTGTGTCATTGGATGAACAATTAGGTCATTTTCGTCCTCCTTAGGCTTATTCTTGTCCAATTAGGGTTTTTAACCAATCTTGTGCATCCAATAGGTGTTTTTGTGTCATTGGATGAATAGATAGGTCATTTTCGTCCTCCCTACACTTAATCTTGTCCAATTAGGGTTTTTAACCAATCTTGTGCATCCAATAGGTGTTTTTGTTGCATTGGATGAACATTTAGGTCATTTTCGTCCTCCCTAGGCTTATTGTTGTCCAATTAGGGTTTCTAACCAATCTTGTGCGTCCAATAGGTGTTTTTGTGTCATTGGATGAACAATTAGGTCATTTTGGTCCTCCCTAGGCAAATTCTTGTCCAATTAGGGGTTCTAACCAATCTTGTGCATCCAATAGGTGTTTTGTGTCATTGGATGAACATTTAGGTCATTTTCGTCCTCCCTAGGCTTATTCTTGTCCAATTAGGGTTTTTAACCAATCTTGTGCATCGAATAGGTGTTTTGTGTCATTGGATGAACATTTAGGTCATTTTCGTCCTCCCTAATCTTAATCTTGTCCAATTAGGGTTTCTAACGAATCTTGTGCATCCAATAGGTGTTTTTGTGTCGTTTGATGAACAATTAGGTCATTTTCGTCCTCCCTAGCCTAATTCTTGTCCAATTAGGGTTTCTAACCAATCTTTTGCATACAATAGGTGTTTTGTGTCATTGGATGAATATTTAGGTCATTTTCGTGCTCCCTACATTTAATCTTGTCCAATTAGGGTTTCTAACCAATCTTGTGCATCCAGTAGGTGTTTTTGTGTAATTGGATTAACAATTAGGTCATTTTCGTCCTCCCTAGGCAAATTCTTGTCCAATTAGGGTTTGTAACCAATCTTGTGCATCCAATACGTGTTTTGTGTCATTGGATGAACATTTAGGTCATTTTCGTCCTCCCTAGGCTTATTCTTGTCCAATTAGGGTTTTTAACCAATCTTGTGCATCGAATAGGTGTTTTGTGTCATTGGATGAACATTTAGGTCATTTTCGTCCTCCCTACAATTAATCCTGTCCAATTAGGGTTTTTAACCAATCTTGTGCATCCAATAGGTGTTTTTGTGTCATTGGATGAACAATTAGGTCATTTTCGTCCTCCCTAAACTTAATGTTGTCCAATTAGGGTTTCTAACCAATCTTGTGCATCCAATAGGTGTTTTTGTGTCATTGGATGAACAATTAGGTCATTTTCGTCCTCCCTAGGCTTATTCTTGTCCAATTAGGGTTTTTAACCAATCTTGTGCATCCAATAGTTGTTTTTGTGTCATTGGATGAATATTTTGGTCATTTTCGTCCTCCCTACACTTAATCTTGTCCAATTAGGGTTTTTAACCAATCTTGTGCATCCAATAGGTGTTTTTGTTGCATTGGATGAACATTTAGGTCATTTTCGTCCTCCCAAGGCTTATTGTTGTCCAATTAGTGTTTCTAACCAATCTTGTGCGTCCAATAGGTGTTTTTGTGTCATTGGATGAACAATTAGACCATTTTCGTCCTCCCTAGGCAAATTCTTGTCCAATTAGGGTTTCTAACCAATCTTGTGCATCCAATAGGTGTTTTGTGTCATTGGATGAACATTTGGGTCATTTTCGTCCTCCCTAGGCTTATTCTTGTCCAATAAGGGTTTTTAACCAATCTTGTGCATCGAATAGGTGTTTTGTGTCATTGGATGAGCATTTAGGTCATTTTCGTCCTCCCTAAACTTAATCTTGTCCAATTAGGGTTTCTAACCAATCTTGTGCATCCAATAGGTGTTTTTGTGTCGTTGGATGAACAATTAGGTCATTTTCGTCCTCCCTAGCCTAATTCTTGTCCAATTAGGGTTTCTAACAAATCTTTTGCATCCAATAGGTTATTTGTGTCATTGGATGAATATTTAGGTCATTTTCGTCCTCCCTACATTTAATCTTGTCCAATTAGGGTTTCTAACCAATCTTGTGCATCCATTAGGTGTTTTTGTGTAATTGGATGAACAATTAGGTCATTTTCGTCCTCCCTAGGCTAATTCTTGTCCAATTAGGGTTTGTAACCAATCTTGTCCATGCAATAGGTGTTTTCTGTCGTTGGATGAATATTCATGTCATTTTCGTCCTCCCTAAACTTAATCTTGTCCAATTAGGGTTCTTAACCAATCTTGTGCATCCAATAGGTGTTTTTGTGTCATTGGATAAATATTTATGTCATTTTCGTCCTCCCTACAATTAATCCTGTCCAATTAGGGTTTCTAACCAATCTTGTGCATCCAATAGGTGTTTTTGTGTGATTGGATGAACGTTTAGGTCATTTTCGTCCTTCCTAGGCTTATGCTTGTCCAATTTGGGTTTCTAACCAATCTTGTGCATCCAATAGGTGTTTTTGTGTCATTGGATGAACAATTAGGTCATTTTCGTCCTCCCTAGGCTAATTCTTGTCCAATTAGGGTTTCTAACCAATCTTGTGCATCCAATAGGTGTTTTGTGTCATTGGATGAACAATTAGGTCATTTTCGTCCTCCTTAGGCTTATTCTTGTCCAATTAGGGTTTTTAACCAATCTTGTGCATCTAATAGGTGTTTTTGTGTCATTGGATGAATAGTTAGGTCATTTTCGTCCTCCCTACACTTAATCTTGTCCAATTAGGGTTTTTAACCAATCTTGTACATCTAATAGGTGTTTTTGTGTCATTGAATGAATAGTTAGGTCATTTTCGTCCTCCCTACACTTAATCTTGTCCAATTAGGGTTTTTAACCAATCTCGTGCATCCAATACGTGTTTTTGTGTAATTGGATGAACAATTAGGTCATTTTCGTCCTCCCTAGGCTAATTCTTGTCCAATTAGGGTTTCTAACCAATCTTGTGCATCCAATAGGTGTTTTGTGTCATTGGAGAATATTTATGTCATTTTCGTCGTCCCTAAACTTAATCTTGTCCAATTAGGGTTTTTAACCATTCTTGTGCATCCAATAGGTGTTTTTGTGTCATTGGATAAATACTTATGTCATTTTCGTCCTTCCTACTATTAATCTTGTCCAATTAGGGTTTCTAGCCAATCTTGTGCATCCAGTAGGTGTTTTTGTGTGATTGGATGAACATTTAGGTCATTTTCGTCCTTCCTAGGCTTATGCTTGTCCAATTAGGGTTTCTAACCAATCTTGTGCGTCCAATAGGTGTTTTTGTGTTATTGGATGAACAATTATGTCATTTTCGTCCTCCCTAGGCTTATTCTTGTCCAATTAGGGTTTTTAACCAATCTTGTGCATCCAATAGGTGTTTTTGTGTCATTGGATGAATATTTAGGTTATTTTCGTCCTCCCTACACTTAATCTTGTCCAATTAGGGTTTTTAACCAATCTTGTGCATCCAATAGGTGTTTTTGTTGCATTGGATGAACATTTAGGTCATTTTCGTCCTCCCTAGGCTTATGCTTGTCCAATTAGGGTTTCTAACCAATCTTGTGCGTCCAATAGGTGTTTTTGTGTCATTGGATGAACATTTAGGTCATTTTCGTCCTCCTTAGGCAAATTCTTGTCCAATTAGGGTTTCTAACCAATCTTGTGCATCCAATAGGTGTTTTGTGTCATTGGATGAACATTTAGGTCATTTTCGTCCTCCCTAGGCTTATTCTTGTCCAATTAGGGTTTTTAACCAATCTTGTGCATCGAATAGGTGTTTTGTGTCATTGGATGAACATTTAGGTCATTTTCGTCCTCCCTAAACTTAATCTTGTCCAATTAGGGTTTCTAACCAATCTTGTGCATCCAATAGGTGTTTTTGTGTCGTTGCATGAACAATTAGGTCATTTTCATCCTCCCTAGCCTAATTCTTGTCCAATTAGGGGTTCTAACCAATCTTGTGCGTCCAATAGGTGTTTTTGTGTCATTTGATGAACAATTAGGTCATTTTCGTCCTCCTTAGGCAAATTCTTGTCCAATTAGGGTTTCTAACCAATCTTGTGCATCCAATAGGTGTTTTGTGTCATTGGATGAACATTTAGGTCATTTTCGTCCTCCCTAGGCTTATTCTTGTCCAATTAGGGTTTTTAACCAATCTTGTGCATCGAATAGGTGTTTTGTGTCATTGGATGAACATTTAGGTCATTTTCGTCCTCCCTAAACTTAATCATGTCCAATTAGGGTTTCTAACCAATCTTGTGCATCCAATAGGTGTTTTTGTGTCATTGGATGAATATTTAGGTCATTTTCGTCCTCCCTACACTTAATCTTGTCCAATTAGGGTTTTTAACCAATCTTGTGCATCCAATAGGTGTTTTTGTTGCATTGGATGAACATTTAGGTCATTTTCTTCCTCCCTAGGCTTATGCTTGTCCAATTAGGGTTTCTAACCAATCTTGTGCGTCCAATAGGTGTTTTTGTGTCATTGGATGAACAATTAGGTCATTTTCGTCCTCCTTAGGCAAATTCTTGTCCAATTAGGGTTTCTAACCAATCTTGTGCATCCAATACGTGTTTTGTGTCATTGGATGAACATTTAGGTCATTTTCGTCCTCCCTAGGCTTATTCTTGTCCAATTAGGGTTTTTAACCAATCTTGTGCATCCAATAGGTGTTTTGTGTCATTGGATGAACATTTAGGTCATTTTCGTCCTCCCTAAACTTAATCTTGTCCAATTAGGGTTTCTAACCAATCTTGTGCATCCAATAGGTGTTTTTGTGTCGTTGCATGAACAATTAGGTCATTTTCATCCTCCCTAGCCTAATTCTTGTCCAATTAGGGGTTCTAACCAATCTTGTGCGTCCAATAGGTGTTTTTGTGTCATTTAATGAACAATTAGGTCATTTTCGTCCTCCTTAGGCAAATTCTTGTCCAATTAGGGTTTCTAACCAATCTTGTGCATCCAATAGGTGTTTTGTGTCATTGGATGAACATTTAGGTCATTTTCGTCCTCCCTAGGCTTATTCTTGTCCAATTAGGGTTTTTAACCAATCTTGTGCATCCAATAGGTGTTTTTGTGTCATTGGATGAACATTTAGGTCATTTTCGTCCTCCCTAGGCTAATTCTTGTCCAATTAGGGTTTTTAACCAATCTTGTGCATCCAATAGGTGTTTTGTGTCATTGGATGAATAATTAGGTCATTTTCATCCTCCCTAAACTTAATCTTGTCCAATTAGCGTTTCTAACCAATCTTGTGCATCTAATAGGTGTTTTTGTGTCATTGGATGAACAATTAGGTCATTTTCGTCCTCCCTAGGCTAATTCTTGTCCAATTAGGGTTTCTAACCAATCTTGTGCATCCAATAGGTGTTTTTGTGTCATTGGATGAACAATTAGATCATTTTCGTCCTCCCTAGGCTAATTCTTGTCCAATTAGGGTTTTTAACCCATCTTGTGCATCCAATAGGTGTTTTGTGTCATTGGATGAACATTTAGGTCATTTTCGTCCTCCCTACACTTAATCTTGTCCAATTAGGTTTTCTAACCAATCTTGTGCATCCAATAGGTGTTTTGTGTCATTGGATGAACATTTAGGTCATTTTCGTCCTCCGTACACATAATCTTGTCCAATTAGGGTTTCTAACCAATCTTGTGCATCCAATAGTGGTTTTTGTGTCATTGGATGAACATTTATGTCATTTTTGTCCTCCCTAAACTTAATCTTGTCCAATTAGGGTTTCTAACCAATCTTGTGCATCTAATAGGTGTTTTTGTGTCATTGGATGAACAATTAGGTCATTTTCGTCCTCCCTAGGCTAATTCTTGTCCAATTAGGGTTTCTAACCAATCTTGTGCATCCAATAGGTGTTTTGTGTCATTGGATGAACAATTAGGTCATTTTCGTCCTCCTTAGGCTTATTCTTGTCCAATTAGGGTTTTTAACCAATCTTGTGCATCCAATAGGTGTTTTTGTGTCATTGGATGAATAGATAGGTCATTTTCGTCCTCCCTACACTTAATCTTGTCCAATTAGGGTTTTTAACCAATCTTGTGCATCCAATAGGTGTTTTTGTTGCATTGGATGAACATTTAGGTCATTTTCGTCCTCCCTAGGCTTATTGTTGTCCAATTAGGGTTTCTAACCAATCTTGTGCGTCCAATAGGTGTTTTTGTGTCATTGGATGAACAATTAGGTCATTTTGGTCCTCCCTAGGCAAATTCTTGTCCAATTAGGGGTTCTAACCAATCTTGTGCATCCAATAGGTGTTTTGTGTCATTGGATGAACATTTAGGTCATTTTCGTCCTCCCTAGGCTTATTCTTGTCCAATTAGGGTTTTTAACCAATCTTGTGCATCGAATAGGTGTTTTGTGTCATTGGATGAACATTTAGGTCATTTTCGTCCTCCCTAATCTTAATCTTGTCCAATTAGGGTTTCTAACGAATCTTGTGCATCCAATAGGTGTTTTTGTGTCGTTGGATGAACAATTAGGTCATTTTCGTCCTCCCTAGCCTAATTCTTGTCCAATTAGGGATTCTAACCAATCTTTTGCATCCAATAGGTGTTTTGTGTCATTGGATGAATATGTAGGTCATTTTCGTCCTCCCTACATTTAATCTTGTCCAATTAGGGTTTCTAACCAATCTTGTGCATCCAGTAGGTGTTTTTGTGTAATTGGATGAACAATTAGGTCATTTTCGTCCTCCCTAGGCTAATTCTTGTCCAATTAGGGTTTGTAACCAATCTTGTGCATCCAATAGGTGTTTTCTGTCATTGGATGAATATTCATGTCATTTTCGTCCTCCCTAAACTTAATCTTGTCCAATTAGGGTTCTTAACCAATCTTGTGCATCCAATAGGTGTTTTTGTGTCATTGGATAAATATTTATGTCATTTTCGTCCTCCCTACAATTAATCTTGTCCAATTAGGGTTTCTAACCAATCTTGTGCATTCAATAGGTGTTTTTGTGTGATTGGATGAACATTTAGGTCATTTTCGTCCTTCCTAGGCTTGTGCTTGTCCAATTAGGGTTTCTAACCAATCTTGTGCATCCAATAGGTGTTTTTGTGTCATTGGATGAACAATTAGGTCATTTTCGTCCTCCCTAGGCTAATTCTTGTCCAATTAGGGTTTCTAACCAATCTTGTGCATCCAATAGGTGTTTTGTGTCATTGGATGAACAATTAGGTCATTTTCGTCCTCCTTAGGCTTATTCTTGTCCAATTAGGGTTTTTAACCAATCTTGTGCATCCAATAGGTGTTTTTGTGTCATTGGATGAATAGTTAGGTCATTTTCGTCCTCCCTACACTTAATCTTGTCCAATTAGGGTTTTTAACCAATCTTGTGCATCCAATAGGTGTTTTTGTTGCATTGGATGAACATTTAGGTCATTTTCGTCCTCCCTAGGCTTATTGTTAACAAAATTAGGGTTTCTAACCAATCTTGTGCGTCCAATAGGTGTTTTTGTGTCATTGGATGAACAATTAGGTCATTTTGGTCCTCCCTAGGCAAATTCTTGTCCAATTAGGGGTTCTAACCAATCTTGTGCATCCAATAGGTGTTTTGTGTCATTGGATGAACATTTAGGTCATTTTCGTCCTCCCTAGGCTTATTCTTGTCCAATTAGGGTTTTTAACCAATCTTGTGCATCGAATAGGTGTTTTGTGTCATTGGATGAACATTTAGGTCATTTTCGTCCTCCCTAATCTTAATCTTGTCCAATTAGGGTTTCTAACGAATCTTGTGCATCCAATAGGTGTTTTTGTGTCGTTGGATGAACAATTAGGTCATTTTCGTCCTCCCTAGCCTAATTCTTGTCCAATTAGGGTTTCTAACCAATCTTTTGCATACAATAGGTGTTTTGTGTCATTGGATGAATATTTAGGTCATTTTCGTCCTCCCTACATTTAATCTTGTCCAATTAGGGTTTCTAACCAATCTTGTGCATCCAGTAGGTGTTTTTGTGTAATTGGATTAACAATTAGGTCATTTTCGTCCTCCCTAGGCTAATTCTTGTCCAATTAGGGTTTGTAACCAATCTTGTGCATCCAATAGGTGTTTTGTGTCATTGGATGAATATTTAGGTCATTTTCGTCCTCCCTACATTTAATCTTGTCCAATTAGGGTTCTTAACCAATCTTGTGCATCCAATAGGTGTTTTTGTGTCATTGGATAAATATTTATGTCATTTTCGTCCTCCCTACAATTAATGCTGTCCAATTAGGGTTTCTAACCAATCTTGTGCATCCAATAGGTGTTTTTGTGTGATTGGATGAACGTTTAGGTCATTTTCGTCATTCCTAGGCTTATGCTTGTCCAATTTGGGTTTCTAACCAATCTTGTGCATCCAATAGGTGTTTTTGTGTCATTGGATGAACAATTAGGTCATTTTCGTCCTTTCTAGGCTAATTCTTGTCCAATTAGGGTTTCTAACCAATCTTGTGCATCCAATAGGTGTTTTGTGTCATTGGATGAACAATTAGGTCATTTTCGTCCTCCTTAGGCTTATTCTTGTCCAATTAGGGTTTCTAACCAATCTTGTGCATCCAATAGGTGTTTTGTGTCATTGGAGAATATTTATGTCATTTTCGTCGTCCCTAAACTTAATCTTGTCCAATTAGGGTTTTTAACCAATCTTGTGCATCCAATAGGTGTTTTTGTGTCATTGGATAAATATTTATGTCATTTTCGTCCTTCCTACAATTAATCTTGTCCAATTAGGGTTTCTAGCCAATCTTGTGCATCCAATAGGTGTTTTTGTGTGATTGGATGAACATTTAGGTCATTTTCGTCCTTCCTTGGCTTATGCTTGTCCAAATAGGGTTTCTAACCAATCTTGTGCGTCCAATAGGTGTTTTTGTGTCATTGGATGAATATTGAGGTCATTTTCGTCCTCCCTACACTTAATCTTGTCCAATTAGGGTTTTTAACCAATCTTGTGCATCCAATAGGTGTTTTTGTTGCATTGGATGAACATTTAGGTCATTTTCGTACTCCCTAGGCTTATGCTTGTCCAATTAGGGTTTCTAACCAATCTTGTGCGTCTAATAGGTGTTTTTGTATCATTGAATGAACAATTAGGTCATTTTCGTCCTCCCTAGGCTAATTCTTGTCCAATTAGGGTTTCTAACCAATCTTGTGCATCCAATAGGTGTTTTGTGTCATTGGACGAACATTTCGGTCATTTTCGTCCTCCCTAGGCTTATCCTTGTCCAATTATGGTTTTTAACCAATCTTGTGCATCGAATAGGTGTTTTGTGTCATTGGATGAACATTTAGGTCATTTTCGTCCTCCCTAAACTTAATCTTGTCCAATTAGGGTTTCTAACCAATCTTGTGCATCCAATAGGTGTTTTTGTGTCGTTGGATGAACAATTAGGTCATTTTCGTCCTCCCTAGGTTGATTCTTGTCCAATTAGGGTTTTTAACCAATCTTGTGCATCCAATAGCTGTTTTGTGTAATTGTATGAACAATTAGGTCATTTTCCTCCTCCCTAGGCTTATTCTTGTCCAATTAGGGTTTTTAACCAATCTTGTGCATCCAATAGGTGTTTTGTGTCATTGGATGAAGAATTAGGTCATTTTCGTCCTCCCTAGGCTAATTCTTGTCCAATTAGGGTTTTTAACGAATCTTGTGCATCCAATAGGTGTTTTGTGTAATTGGATGAACAATTAGGTCATTTTCGTCCTCCCTAGGCTAATTCTTGTCCAATTAGGGTTTCTAACCAATCTTGTGCATCCAATAGGTGTTTTGTG
Organism: Cicer judaicum; assembly: GCA_037974835.1. Classification (NCBI taxonomy): domain Eukaryota; kingdom Viridiplantae; phylum Streptophyta; class Magnoliopsida; order Fabales; family Fabaceae; genus Cicer; species Cicer judaicum. The sequence continues at coordinate 364,064 of JBBPBS010000510.1, read as the reverse complement.
TCATTGGATGAACATTTAGGTCATTTTCGTCCTCCCTAAACTTAATCTTGTCCAATTAGGGTTTCTAACCAATCTTGTCCTTCCAATAGGTGTTTTGTGTCATTGGATGAACAATTAGGTCATTTTCGTCCTCCCTAGGCTTATTCTGGTCCAATTAGGGTTTGTAAGCAATCTTGTGCATCCAATAGGTGTTTTTGTGTCATTTGATGAACATTTTGGTCGTTTTCGTCCTCCCTAAACTTAATCTTGTCCAATTAGGGTTTCTAACCAATCTTGTGCATCCAATAGGTGTTTTGGTCATTGGATGAACAATTAAGTCATTTTCGTCCTCCCTAGGCTAATTCTTGTCCAATTAGGGTTTTTAACCAATCTTGTGCATCCAAATAGATGTTTTGTGTCATTGGATGAACATTCAGGTCATTTTCGTCCTCCCTAAACTTAATCTTATCCAATTAGTATTTCTAACCAATCTTCTGCATCCAATAGGTGATTTTGTGTAATTGGATGAACAATTAGGTCATTTTCGTCCTCCCTAGGCTAATTCTTGTCCAATTAGGGTTTCTAACCAATCTTGTGCATGCAATAGGTGTTTTGTGTCATTGGATGAACAATTAGGTCATTGTCGTCCAATTAAGGTTTCTAACCAATCTTGTGCATCCAATAGGTGTTTTGTGTCATTGGATGAACAATTAGGTCATTCTCGTCCTCCCTAGGCTAATTCTTGTCCAATTAGGGTTTCTAACCAATCTTGTACATCCAATAGGTGTTTTGTGTCATTGGATGAATATTTAGGTCATTTTCGTCCTCCCTACACTTAATCTTGTCCAATTAGGGTTTCTAACCAATCTTGTGCATCCAGTAGTTGTTTTTGTGTAATTGGGTGAACAATTAGGTCATTTTCGTCCTCCCTAGGCTAACTCTTGTCCAATAAGGATTTGTAACCATTCTTGTGCATCCAATAGGTGTTTTGTGTCATTGGATGAATATTCATGTCATTTTCGTCCTCCCTAAACTTAATCTTGTCCAATGAGGGTTCTTAACCAATCTTGTGCATCCAATAGGTGTTTTTGTGTCATTGGATAAATATTTATGTCATTTTCGTCCTCCCTACAATTAATCTTGTCCAATTAGGGTTTCTAACCAATCTTGTGCATCCAATAGGTGTTTTTGTGTGATTAGATGAACATTTAGGTCATTTTCGTCCTTCCTAGGCTTATGCTTGTCAAATTAGGGTTTCAAACCAATCTTGTGCGTCCAATTGGTGTTTTTGTGTCATTGGATGAACAATTAGGTCATTTTCGTCCTCCCTAGCCTAATTCTTGTCCAATTAGGGTTTCTAACAAATCTTGTGCATCCAATAGGTGTTTTGTGTCATTGGATGAACAATTAGGTCATTTTCGTCTTCGTTAGGCTTATTCTTGTCCAATTAGGGTTTTTAACCAATCTTGTGCATCCAATAGGTGTTTTGTGTCATTGGATGAATAGTTAGATCATTTTCGTCCTCCCTACACTTAATCTTGTCCAATTAGGGTTTTTAACCAATCTTGTGCATCCAATACGTGTTTTTGTGTAATTGGATGAACAATTAGGTCATTTTCGTCCTCCCTAGGCTAATTCTTGTCCAATTAGGGTTTCTAACCAATCTTGTGCGTCCAACAGGTGTTTTTGTGTCATTGGATGAACAATTAGGTCATTTTCGTCCTCCTTAGGCAAATTCTTGTCCAATTAGGGGTTCTAACCAATCTTGTGCATCCAATAGGTGTTTTGTGTCATTGGATGAACATTTAGGTCATTTTCGTCCTCCCTAGGCCTATTCTTGTCCAATTAGGGTTTTTAACCAATCTTGTGCATCGAATAGTTGTTTTGTGTCATTGGATGAACATTTAGGTCATTTTCGTCCTCCCTAATCTTAATCTTGTCCAATTAGGGTTTCTAACGAATCTTGTGCATCCAATAGGGGTTTTTGTGTCGTTGGATGAACAATTAGGTCATTTTCGTCCTCCCTAGCCTAATTCTTGTCCAATTAGGGTTTCTAACCAATCTTTGGCATCCAATAGGTGTTTTGTGTCATTGGATGAACATTTAGATCATTTTCGTCCTCCCTAGGCTTATTCTTGTCCAATTAGGGTTTGTAACCAATCTTGTGCATCCAATAGGTGTTTTCTGTCATTGGATGAATATTCATGTCATTTTCGTCCTCCCTAAACTTAATCTTGTCCAATTAGGGTTCTTAACCAATCTTGTGCATCCAATAGGTGTTTTTGTGTCATTGGATAAATATTTATGTCATTTTCGTCCTCCCTACAATTAATCTTGTCCAATTAGGGTTTCTAACCAATCTCATGCATCCAATAGGTGTTTTTGTGTGATTGGATGAACATTTAGGTCATTTTCGTCCTTCCTAGGCTTATGCTTGTCCAATTAGGGTTTCTAACCAATCTTGTGCATCCAATAGGTGTTTTTGTGTCATTGGATGAACAATTAGGTCGTTTTCGTCCTCCCTAGGCTAATTCTTGTCCAATTAGGGTTTCTAACCAATCTTGTGCATCCAATAGGTGTTTTTGTTGCATTGGATGAACATTTAGGTCATTTTCGTCCTCCCTAGGCTTATTGTTGTCCAATTAGTGTTTCTAACCAATCTTGTGCGTCCAATACGTGTTTTTGTGTCATTGGATGAACAATTAGGTAATTTTCGTCCTCCCTAGGCAAATTCTTGTCCAATTACGGTTTCTAACCAATCTTGTGCATCCAATAGGTGTTTTGTGTCATTGGATGAACATTTAGGTCATTTTCGTCCTTCCTAGGCTTATGCTTGTCCAATTAGGGTTTCTAACCAATCTTGTGCATCCAATAGGTGTTTTTGTGTCATTGGATGAACAATTAGGTCATTTTCGTCCTCCCTAGGCTAATTCTTGTCCAATTAGGGTTTCTAACCAATCTTGTGCATCCAATAGGTGTTTTGTGTCATTGGATGAACATTTAGGTCATTTTCGTCCTACCTAAACTTAATCTGGTCCAATTAGGGTTTCTAACCAATTTTGTGCATCCAATAGGTGTTTTTGTGTCATTGGATGAACAATTAGGTCATTTTCGTCCTCCCAAGGCAAATTCTTGTCCAATTAAGGTTTTTAACCAATCTTGTGCATCCAATTGGTGTTTTTGTGTCATTGGATGAACAATTAGGTCATTTTCGTCCTCCCTAGGCTAATTCTTGTCCAATTAGGGTTTCTAACCAATCTTGTGCATCCAATAGGTGTTTTTGTGTCATTGGATGAACAATTAGGTCATTTTCGTCCTCCCTAGGCTAATTCTTGTCCAATTAGGGTTTCTAACCAATCTTGTGCATCCAATAGGTGTTTTGTGTCATTGGACGAACAATTAGGTCATTTTTGTCCTCCCTAGGCTAATTCTTGTCCAATTAGGGTTTTTAATCAATCTTGTGCATCTAATAGGTGTTTTGTGTCATTGGATGAACATTTTCGTCATTTTCATCCTCCCTAAACTTAATCTTGTCCAATTAGGGTTTCTAACCAATCTTGTGCATCCAATAGGTGTTTTTGTGTCATTGGATGAACAATTAGGTCATTTTCGTCCTCCCTAGGCTAATTCTTGTCCAATTAATGTTTCTAACCAATCTTGTGCATCCAATAGGTGTTTTGTGTCATTGGATGAACAATTAGGTCATTTTCGTCCTCCCTAGGCTAATTATTGACCAATTAGGGTTTTTAACCAATCTTGTGCATCCAATAGGTGTTTTGTGTCATTGGATGAACATTTAGGTCATTTTCGTCCTCCCTACACTTAATCTTGTCCAATTAGGGTTTTTAACCAATCTTGTGCATCCAATAGGTGTTTTTGTGTAATTAGATGAACATTTAGCTCATTTTCGTTCTCCCTAAACTTAATCTTGTCCAATCAGGGTTTCTGACCAATCTTGTGCATCCAATAGGTGTTTTTGTGTCATTGGATGAACAATTAGGTCATTTTCGTCCTCCCTAGGCTAATTCTTGTCCAATTAGGGTTTTTAACGAAACTTGTGCATCCAATAGGTGTTTGTGTCATTGGATGAACATATAGGTCATTTTCGTCCTCCCTACACTTAATATTGTCCAATTAGGGTTTCTAACCAATCTTGTGCATCCAATTGTTGTTTTTGTCTCATTGGATGAACATTGATGTCATTTTCGTCCTCCCTAAACTTAATCTCTTCCAATTAGGGTTTCTAACCAATCTTGTGCATCCAATAGGTGTTTTTGTGTAATTGGATGAACAATTAGGTCATTTTCGTCCTCCCTAGGCTAATTCTTGTCCAATTAGGGTTCTTAACCAATCTTGTGCATCCAATAGGTGTTTTGTGTCATTGGATGAACATTTATATCATTTTCGTCCTCCCTAAACTTAATCTCTTCCAATAGGTGTTTTTGTGTCATTGGATGAACAATTAGGTCATTTTCGTGCTCCCTAGGCTTATTCTTGTCCAATTAGGGTTATTAACCAATCTTGTGCATCCAATAGGTGTTTTTGTGTCATTGGATGAACAATTAGGTCATTTTCGTCCTCCCTAGGCTAATTCTTGTCCAATTAGGGTTTCTAACCAATCTTGTGCATCCAATAGGTGTTTTGTGTCATTGGATGAACATTTAGGTCATTTTCGTCCTCCCTACACTTAATCTTGTCCAATTAGGGTTTCTAACCAATCTTGTGCATCCAATAGTTGTTTTTGTGTCATTGGATGAACATTTATGTCATTTTCGTCCCCTCTAAACTTAATCTTGTCCAATTATGGTTTCTAACCAATCTTGTGCATCCAATAGGTGTTTTTGTGTCATTGGATGAACAATTAGGTCATTTTCGTCCTCCCTAGGCTAATTCTTGTCCAATTAGGGTTTCTAACCAATCTTGTGCATCCAATAGGTGTTTTGTGTCATTGGATGAACAATTAGGTCATTTTCGTCCTCCCTAGGCTAATTCATTTCCAATTAGGGTTTCTAACCAATCTTGTGCATCAAATAGGTGTTTTTGTGTCATTGGATGAACAATTAGGTCATTTTCGTCCTCCCTAGGCTAATTCTTGTCCAATTAGGGTTTCTAACCAATCTTGTGCATCCAATAGGTGTTTTGTGTCATTGGATGAACAATTAGGTCATTTTCGTCCTCCTTAGGCTTATTCTTGTCCAATTAGGGTTTTTAACCAATCTTGTGCATCTAATAGGTGTTTTTGTGTCATTGGATGAATAGTTAGGTCATTTTCGTCCTCCCTACAATTAATCTTGTCCAATTAGGGTTTCTAACCAATCTTGTGCATCCAATAGGTGTTTTTGTGTGATTGGATGAACATTTTGGTCATTTTCGTCCTTCCTAGGCTTATGCTTGTCCAATTAGGGTTTCTAACCTATCTTGTGCATCCAATAGGTGTTTTTGTGTCATTGGATGAACAATTAGGTCATTTTCGTCCTCCCTAGGCTAATTCTTGTCCAATTAGGGTTTCTAACCAATCTTGTGCATCCAATAGGTGTTTTCTGTCATTGGATGAATATTCATGTCATTTTCGTCCTCCCTACACTTAATCTTGTCCAATTAGGGTTCTTAACAAATCTTGTGCATCCAATAGGTGTTTTTGTGTCATTGGATAAATATTTATGTCATTTTCGTCCTCCCTACAATTAATCTTGTCCAATTAGGGTTTCTAACCAATCTTGTGCATCCAATAGGTGTTTTTGTGTGATTGGATGAACATATAGGTCATTTTCGTCCTTCCTAGGCTTATGCTTGTCCAATTAGGGTTTCTAACCAATCTTGTGCATCCAATAGGTGTTTTTGTGTCGTTGGATGAACAATTAGGTCATTTTCGTCCTCCCTAAGCTAATTCTTGTCCAATTAGGGTTTCTAACCAATCTTGTGCATCCAATAGGTGTTTTGTGTCATTGGATGAACAATTAGGTCATTTTCGTCCTCCTTAGGCTTATTCTTGTCCAATTAGGGTTTTTAACCAATCTTGTGCATCTAATAGGTGTTTTTGTGTCATTGGATGAATAGTTAGGTCATTTTCGTCCTCCCTACACTTAATCTTGTCCAATTAGGGTTTTTAACCAATCTTGTGCATCCAATAGGTGTTTTTGTTGCATTGGATGAACATTTAGGTCATTTTCGTCCTCCCTAGGCTTATTGTTGTCCAATTAGGGTTTCTAACCAATCTTGTGCGTCCAATAGGTGTTTTTGTGTCATTGGATGAACAATTAGGTCATTTTGGTCCTCCCTAGGCAAATTCTTGTCCAATTAGGGGTTCTAACCAATCTTGTGCATCCAATAGGTGTTTTGTGTCATTGGATGAACATTTAGGTCATTTTCGTCCTCCCTAGGCTTATTCTTGTCCAATTAGGGTTTTTAACCAATCTTGTGCATCGAATAGGTGTTTTGTGTCATTGGATGAACATTTAGGTCATTTTCGTCCTCCCTAATCTTAATCTTGTCCAATTAGGGTTTCTAACGAATCTTGTGCATCCAATAGGTGTTTTTGTGTCGTTGGATGAACAATTAGGTCATTTTCGTCCTCCCTAGCCTAATTCTTGTCCAATTAGGGATTCTAACCAATCTTTTGCATCCAATAGGTGTTTTGTGTCATTGGATGAATATGTAGGTCATTTTCGTCCTCCCTACATTTAATCTTGTCCAATTAGGGTTTCTAACCAATCTTGTGCATCCAGTAGGTGTTTTTGTGTAATTGGATGAACAATTAGGTCATTTTCGTCCTCCCTAGGCTAATTCTTGTCCAATTAGGGTTTGTAACCAATCTTGTGCATCCAATAGGTGTTTTCTGTCATTGGATGAATATTCATGTCATTTTCGTCCTCCCTAAACTTAATCTTGTCCAATTAGGGTTCTTAACCAATCTTGTGCATCCAATAGGTGTTTTTGTGTCATTGGATAAATATTTATGTCATTTTCGTCCTCCCTACAATTAATCTTGTCCAATTAGGGTTTCTAACCAATCTTGTGCATTCAATAGGTGTTTTTGTGTGATTGGATGAACATTTAGGTCATTTTCGTCCTTCCTAGGCTTGTGCTTGTCCAATTAGGGTTTCTAACCAATCTTGTGCATCCAATAGGTGTTTTTGTGTCATTGGATGAACAATTAGGTCATTTTCGTCCTCCCTAGGCTAATTCTTGTCCAATTAGGGTTTCTAACCAATCTTGTGCATCCAATAGGTGTTTTGTGTCATTGGATGAACAATTAGGTCATTTTCGTCCTCCTTAGGCTTATTCTTGTCCAATTAGGGTTTTTAACCAATCTTGTGCATCCAATAGGTGTTTTTGTGTCATTGGATGAATAGTTAGGTCATTTTCGTCCTCCCTACACTTAATCTTGTCCAATTAGGGTTTTTAACCAATCTTGTGCATCCAATAGGTGTTTTTGTTGCATTGGATGAACATTTAGGTCATTTTCGTCCTCCCTAGGCTTATTGTTGTCCAATTAGGGTTTCTAACCAATCTTGTGCGTCCAATAGGTGTTTTTGTGTCATTGGATGAACAATTAGGTCATTTTGGTCCTCCCTAGGCAAATTCTTGTCCAATTAGGGGTTCTAACCAATCTTGTGCATCCAATAGGTGTTTTGTGTCATTGGATGAACATTTAGATCATTTTTGTCCTCCCTAGGCTTATTCTTGTCCAATTAGGGTTTTTAACCAATCTTGTGCATCGAATAGGTGTTTTGTGTCATTGGATGAACATTTCGGTCATTTTCGTCCTCCCTAGGCTTATCCTTGTCCAATTATGGTTTTTAACCAATCTTGTGCATCGAATAGGTGTTTTGAGTCATTGGTTGAATATTTATGTCATTTTCGTCCTCCCTAAACTTAATCTTGTACAATTAAGGTTCATAACCAATCTTGTGCATCCAATAGGTGTTTTGAGTCATTGGTTGAATATTTATGTCATTTTCGTCCTCCCTAAACTTAATCTTGTCCAATTAGGGTTTTTAACCAATCTTGTACATCCAATAGGTGTTTTTGTGTCATTGGATAAATATTTATGTCATTTTCGTCCTTCCTACAATTAATCTTGTCCAATTAGGGTTTCTAACCAATCTTGTGCGTCCAATAGGTGTTTTTGTGTCATTGGATGAACAATTAGGTCATTTTCGTCCTCCCTAGGCTTATTCTTGTCCAATTAGGATTTTTAACCGATCTTGTGCATCCAATAGGTGTTTTTGTGTCATTGGATGAATATTTAGGTCATTTTCGTGCTCCCTACACTTAATCTTGTCCAATTAGGGTTTTTAACCAATCTTGTGCATCCAATAGGTGTTTTTGTTGCATTGGATGAACAATAAGGTCATTTTTGTCCTCCCTAGGCTTATTCTGGTCCAATTAGGGTTTGTAACCAATCTTGTGCATCCAATAGGTGTTTTTGTGTCGTTGGATGAACAATTAGGTCATTTTCATCCTCCCTAGGCTGATTCTTGTCCAATTAGGGTTTTTAACCAATCTTGTGCATCCAATAGCTGTTTTGTGTAATTGTATGAACAATTAGGTCATTTTCCTCCTCCCTAGGCTTATTCTTGTCCAATTAGGTTTTTTAACCAATCTTGTGCATCCAATAGGTGTTTTGTGTCATTGGATGAAGAATTAGGTCATTTTCGTCCTCCCTAGGCTAATTCTTGTCCAATTAGGGTTTTTAACGAATCTTGTGCATCCAATAGGTGTTTTGTGTAATTGGATGAACAATTAGGTCATTTTCGTCCTCCCTAGGCTAATTCTTGTCCAATTAGGGTTTCTAACCAATCTTGTGCATCCAATAGGTGTTTTTTGTCATTGGATGAACATTTAGGTCATTTTCGTCCTCCCTAAACTTAATCTTGTCCAATTAGGGTTTCTAACCAATCTTGTCCTTCCAATAGGTGTTTTGTGTCATTGGATGAACAATTAGGTCATTTTCGTCCTCCCTAGGCTTATTCTGGTCCAATTAGGGTTTGTAAGCAATCTTGTGCATCCAATAGGTGTTTTTGTGTCATTGGATGAACATTTTGGTCGTTTTCGTCCTCCCTAAACTTAATCTTGTCCAATTAGGGTTTCTAACCAATCTTGTGCATCCAATAGGTGTTTTGGTCATTGGATGAACAATTAAGTCATTTTCGTCCTCCCTAGGCTAATTCTTGTCCAATTAGGGTTTTTAACCAATCTTGTGCATCCAAATAGATGTTTTGTGTCATTGGATGAACATTCAGGTCATTTTCGTCCTCCCTAAACTTAATCTTGTCCAATTAGTATTTCTAACCAATCTTCTGCATCCAATAGGTGATTTTGTGTAATTGGATGAACAATTAGGTCATTTTCGTCCTCCCTAGGCTAATTCTTGTCCAATTAGGGTTTCTAACCAATCATGTGCATGCAATAGGTGTTTTGTGTCATTGGATGAACAATTAGGTCATTGTCGTCCAATTAAGGTTTCTAACCAATCTTGTGCATCCAATAGGTGTTTTGTGTCATTGGATGAACAATTAGGTCATTCTCGTCCTCCCTAGGCTAATTCTTGTCCAATTAGGGTTTCTAACCAATCTTGTGCATCCAATAGGTGTTTTTGTGTCATTGGAAGAATATTTAGGTCATTTTTGTCCTTCCTAAAATTAATCTTGCCCAATTAGGGTTTCTAACCAATCTTGTGCATCCAATAGGTGTTTTTGTGTCATTGGATGAACAATTAGGTGATTTTCATCCTCCCTAGCCTAATTCTTGTCCAATTAGGGTTTCTAACCAATCTTTTGCATCCAATAGGTGTTTTGTGTCATTGGATGAATATTTAGGTCATTTTCGTCCTCCCTACACTTAATCTTGTCCAATTAGGGTTTCTAACCAATCTTGTGCATCCAGTAGTTGTTTTTGTGTAATTGGATGAACAATTAGGTCATTTTCGTCCTCCCTAGGCTAACTCTTGTCCAATTAGGGTTTGTAACCATTCTTGTGCATCCAATAGGTGTTTTCTGTCATTGGATGAATATTCATGTCATTTTCGTCCTCCCTAAACTTAATCTTGTCCAATTAGGGTTCTTAACCAATCTTGTGCATCCAATAGGTGTTTTTGTGTCATTGGATAAATATTTATGTCATTTTCTTCCTCCCTACAATTAATCTTGTCCAATTAGGGTTTCTAACCAATCTTGTGCATCCAATAGGTATTTTTGTGTGATTAGATGAACATTTAGGTCATTTTCGTCCTTCCTAGGCTTATGCTTGTCAAATTAGGGTTTCAAACCAATCTTGTGCGTCCAATCGGTGTTTTTATGTCATTGGATGAACAATTAGGTCATTTTCGTCCTCCCTAGCCTAATTCTTGTCCAATTAGGGTTTCTAACAAATCTTGTGCATCCAATAGGTGTTTTGTGTCATTGGATGAACAATTAGGTCATTTTCGTCTTCGTTAGGCTTATTCTTGTCCAATTAGGGTTTTTAACCAATCTTGTGCATCCAATAGGTGTTTTTGTGTCATTGGATGAATAGTTAGATCATTTTCGTCCTCCCTACACTTAATCTTGTCCAATTAGGGTTTTTAACCAATCTTGTGCATCCAATACGTGTTTTTGTGTAATTGGATGAACAATTAGGTCATTTTCGTCCTCCCTACGCTAATTCTTGTCCAATTAGGGTTTCTAACCAATCTTGTGCATCCAATAGGTGTTTTGAGTCATTGGTTGAATATTTATGTCATTTTCGTCCTCCCTAAACTTAATCTTGTCCAATTAGGGTTTTTAACCAATCTTGTGCATCCAATAGGTGTTTTTGTGTCATTGGATAAATATTTATGTCATTTTCGTCCTTCCTACAATTAATCTTGTCCAATTAGGGTTTCTAACCAATATTGTGCGTCCAATAGGTGTTTTTGTGTCATTGGATGAACAATTAGGTCATTTTCGTCCTCCCTAGGCTTATTCTTGTCCAATTAGGATTTTTAACCGATCTTGTGCATCCAATAGGTGTTTTTGTGTCATTGGATGAATATTTAGGTCATTTTCGTGCTCCCTACACTTAATCTTGTCCAATTAGGGTTTTTAACCAATCTTGTGCATCCAATAGGTGTTTTTGTTGCATTGGATGAACAATAAGGTCATTTTCGTCCTCCCTAGGCTTATTCTGGTCCAATTAGGGTTTGTAACCAATCTTGTGCATCCAATAGGTGTTTTTGTGTCGTTGGATGAACATTTAGGTCATTTTCGTCCTCCCTAAACTTAGTCTTGTCCAATTAGTATTTCTAACCAATCTTCTGTATCCAATAGGTGTTTTTGTGTAATTGGATGAACAATTAGGTCATTTTCGTCCTCCATAGGCTAATTCTTGTCCAATTAGGGTTTCTAACCAATCTTGTGCATCCAATAGGTGTTTTGTGTCATTGGATGAACAATTAGGTCATTGTCGTCCTCCCTAGGCTTATTCTTGTCCAATTAAGGTTTCTAACCAATCTTGTGCATCCAATAGGTGTTTTGTGTCATTGGATGAACAATTAGGTCATTTTAGTCCTCCCTAGGCTAATTCTTGTCCAATTAGGGTTTCTAACCAATCTTGTGCATCCAATAGGTGTTTTTGTGTCATTGGATGAACAATTAGGTAATTTTCATCCTCCGTAGCCTAATTCTTGTCCAATTAGGGTTTCTAACCAATCTTTTGCATCCAATAGGTGTTTTGTGTCATTGGATGAATATTCATGTCATTTTCGTCCTCCCTAAACTTAATCTTGTACAATTAGGGTTCTTAACCAATCTTGTGCATCCAATAGGTGTTTTTGTGTCATTGGATAAATATTTATGTCATTTTTGTCCTCCCTAGAATTAATCTTGGCCAATTAGGGTTTCTAACCAATCTTGTGCATCCAATAGGTGTTTTTGTGTGATTGGATGAACATTTAGGTCATTTTCGTCCTTCCTAGGCTTATGCTTGTCCAATTAGGGTTTCAAACCAATCTTGTGCGTCCAATAGGTGTTTTTGTGTCATTGGATGAACAATTAGGTCATTTTCGTCCTCCCTAGGCTAATTCTTGTCCAATTAGGGTTTCTAACAAATCTTGTGCATCCAATAGGTGTTTTGTGTCATTGGATGAACAATTAGGTCATTTTCGTCTTCGTTAGGCTTATTCTTGTCCAATTAGGGTTTTTAACCAATCTTGTGCATCCAATAGGTGTTTTTGTGTCATTGGATGAATAGTTAGATCATTTTCGTCCTCCCTACACTTAATCTTGTCCAATTAGGGTTTTTAACCAATCTTGTGCATCCAATACGTGTTTTTGTGTAATTGGATGAACAATTAGGTCATTTTCGTCCTCCCTACTCTAATTCTTGTCCAATTAGGGTTTCGAACCAATCTTGTGCATCCAATAGGTGTTTTGAGTCATTGGTTGAATATTTATGTCATTTTCGTCCTCCCTAAACTTAATCTTGTCCAATTAGGGTTTTTAACCAATCTTGTGCATCCAATAGGTGTTTTTGTGTCATTGGATAAATATTTATGTCATTTTCGTCCTTCCTACAATTAATCTTGTCCAATTAGGGTTTCTAACCAATGTTGTGCGTCCAATAGGTGTTTTTGTGTCATTGGATGAACAATTAGGTCATTTTCGTCCTCCCTAGGCTTATTCTTGTCCAATTAGGATTTTTAACCGATCTTGTGCATCCAATAGGTGTTTTTGTGTCATTGGATGAATATTTAGGTCATTTTCGTGCTCCCTACACTTAATCTTGTCCAATTAGGGTTTTTAACCAATCTTGTGCATCCAATAGGTGTTTTTGTTGCATTGGATGAACAATAAGGTCATTTTCGTCCTCCCTAGGCTTATTCTGGTCCAATTAGGGTTTGTAACCAATCTTGTGCATCCAATAGGTGTTTTTGTGTCGTTGGATGAACATTTAGGTCATTTTCGTCCTCCCTAAACTTAGTCTTGTCCAATTAGTATTTCTAACCAATCTTCTGCATCCAATAGGTGTTTTTGTGTAATTGGATGAACAATTAGGTCATTTTCGTCCTCCATAGGCTAATTCTTGTCCAATTAGGGTTTCTAACCAATCTTGTGCATCCAATAGGTGTTTTGTGTCATTGGATGAACAATTTGGTCATTGTCGTCCTCCCTAGGCTTATTCTTGTCCAATTACGGTTTCTAACCAATCTTGTGCATCCAATAGGTGTTTTGTGTCATTGGATGAACAATTAGGTCATTTTAGTCCTCCCTAGGCTAATTCTTGTCCAATTAGGGTTTCTAACCAATCTTGTGCATCCAATAGGTGTTTTTGTGTCATTGGATGAATAGTTAGATCATTTTCGTCCTCCCTACACTTAATCTTGTCCAATTAGGGTTTTTAACCAATCTTGTGCATCCAATACGTGTTTTTGTGTAATTGGATGAACAATTAGGTCATTTTCGTCCTCCCTACTCTAATTCTTGTCCAATTAGGGTTTCTAACCAATCTTGTGCATCCAATAGGTGTTTTGAGTCATTGGTTGAATATTTATGTCATTTTCGTCCTCCCTAAACTTATGCTTGTCCAATTAGGGTTTCTAACCAACCTTGTGCATCCAATAGGTGGTTTGTGTCATTGGATGAATATTTATGTCATTTTCGTCCTCCCTAAACTTAATCTTGTCCAATTAGGGTTTTTAACCAATCTTGTGCATCCAATAGGTGTTTTTGTGTCATTGGATAAATATTTATGTCATTTTCGTCCTTCCTACAATTAATCTTGTCCAATTAGGGTTTCTAACCAATCTTGTGCGTCCAATAAGTGTTTTTGTGTGATTGGATGAACAATTAGGTCATTTTCGTCCTCCCTAGGCTTATTCTTGTCCAATTAGGGTTTTTATCCAATCTTGTGCATCCAATAGGTGTTTTTGTGTCATTGGATAAATATTTATGTCATTTTCGTCCTTCCTACAATTAATCTTGTCCAATTAGGGTTTCTCACCAATCTTGTGCGTACAATAAGTGTTTTTGTGTGATTGGATGAACAATTAGGTCATTTTCGTCCTCCCTAGGCTTATGCTTGTCCAATTAGGGTTTCTAACCAATCTTGTGCATCCAATAGGTGTTTTTGTGTTTTGGATGAACAATTAGGTCATTTTCGTCCTCCCTAGGCTAATTCTTGTCCGATTAGGGTTTCTAACCAATCTTGTGCATCCAATAGGTGTTTTGTGTCATTGGATGAACAATTAGGTCATTTTCGTCCTCCCTAGGCTTATTCTTGTCCAATTAGGGTTTCTAACCAATCTTGTGCATCCAATACGTGTTTTGTGTCATTGGATGAACATTTAGGTCATTTTCGTCCTCCCTACACTTAATCTTGTCCAATTAGGGTTTTTAACCAATCTTGTGCTTCGAATAGGTGTTATGTGTCATTGGATGAACATTTAGGTCATTTTCGTCCTCCCTAAACTAAATCTTGTCCAATTAGGGTATCTAACCAATCTTGTGCATCCAATAGTTGTTTTTGTGTCGTTGGATGAACAATTAGGTCATTTTCGTCCTCCCTAGGATTATTCTTGTCCAATTAGGGTTTTTAACCAATCTTGTGCATCCAAAAGGTGTTTTGTGTGATTGGATGAACATTTAGGTCATTTTCGTCCTCCCTAAACTTAATCTTGTCCAATTAGGGTTTTTAACCAATCTTGTGCATCCAATAGGAGTTTTTGTGTCATTGGATAAATATTTATGTCATTTTCGTCCTCCCTACCATTAATCTTGTCCAATTAGGGTTTCTAACCAATCTTGTGCATCCAATTGGTTATTTTGTGTCATTTGATGAACATTTAGGTCATTTTCGTCCTTCCTAGGCTTATGCTTGTGCAATTAGGGTTTCTAACCAATCTTGTGCGTCCAATAGGTGTTTTTGTGTCATTAGATGAACAATTAGGTCATTTTCGTCATCCCTAGGCTAATTCTTGTCGAATTAGGGTTTCTAACCAATCTTGTGCATCCAATAGGTGTTTTGTGTCATTGGATGAACAATTAGGTCATTTTCGTCCCCCTTAGGCTTATTCTTGACCAATTAGGGTTTTTAACCAATCTTGTGCATCCAAATAGGTGTTCTGTGTCATTGGATGAACATTTAGGTCATTTTCGTCCTCCCTAGGCTTAATCTTGTCCAATTAGGGTTTCTAACCAATCTTGTGCATCCAATACGTGTTTTGTGTTATTGGATGAACATTTAGGTCATTTCGTCCTCCCTAAACTTAATCTTGTCCAATTAGGGTTTCTAACCAATCTTGTGCATCCAATAGGTGTTTTTGTGTCATTGGACGAACATTTAGGTCATTTTCGTCCTCCCTAGGCTTATGCTTGTCCAATTAGGGTTTCTAACCAATCTTGTGCATCCAATAGGTGTTTTGTGTCATTGGATAAATATTTATGTCATTTTCGTCCTCCCTACAATTAATCTTGTCAAATTAGGGTTTCTAACCAATCTTGTGCATCCAATAGGTGTTTTTGTGTCATTTAATGAACATTTAGGTCATTTTCGTCCTTCCTAGGCTTATGCTTGTCCAATTACGGTTTATAACCAATCTTGTGCATCAAATAGGTGTTTCATTGTCATTGGATGAACATTTAGGTCATTTTCGTCCTCCCTAAACTTAATCTTGTCCAATTAGGGTTTCTAACCAATCTTGTGCATCCAATAGGTGTTTTTGTGTCATTTGATGAACATTTAGGTCATTTTCGTCCTTCCTAGGCTTATGCTTGTGCAATTAGGGTTTCTAACCAATCTTGTGCGTCCAATAGGTGTTTTTGTGTCATTGGATGAACAATTAGGTCAATTTCGTCATCCCTAGGCTAATTCTTGTCCAATTAGGGTTTCTAACCAATCTTGTGCATCCAATAGGTGTTTTGTGTCATTGGATGAACAATTAGGTCATTTTCGTCCTCCTTAGGCTTATTCTTGACTAATTAGGGTTTTTAACCAATCTTGTGCATCCAAATAGGTGTTCTGTGTCATTGGATGAACATTTAGGTCATTTCCGTCCTCCCTAGGCTTATTCTTGTCCAATTAGGGTTTCTAACCAATCTTGTGCATCCAATACGTGTTTTGTGTTATTGGATGAACGTTTAGGTCATTTTCGTCCTCCCAAAACTTAATCTTGCCCAATTAGGGTTTCTAACCAATCTTGTGCACCCAGTAGGTGTTTTTGTGTCGTTGGATGAACAATTAGGTCATTTTCGTACTCCCTAGGCTAATTCTTGTCCAATTAAGGTTTTTAATCAATCTTGTGCATCCAATAGGTGTTTTGTGTCATTCTATGAACAATTAGGTCATTTTCGTCCTCCTAAGTCTTATTCTTGTCCAATTAGGGTTTTTAACCAATCTTGTGCATCCAAATAGGTGTTTTTGTGTCATTGGATGAATATTTAGGTCATTTTCGTCCTCCCTACACTTAATCTTGTCCAATTAGGGTTTTTAACCAATCTTGTGCATCCAATAGGTGTTTTGTGCCATTGGATGAATATTTATGTCATTTTCGTCCTCCCTAAACTTAATCGTGTCCAATTAGGGTTTTTAACCAATCTTGTGCATCCAATAGGAGTTTTAGTGTCATTGGATAAATATTTATGTCATTTTCGTCCTCCCTACATTTAATCTTGTCCAATTAGGGTTTCTAACCAATCTTGTGCATCCAATAGGTGTTTTTGTGTCATTTGATGAACATTTAGGTCATTTTCGTCCTTCCTAGGCTTATGCTTGTCCAATTACGGTTTGTAACCAATCTTGTGCATCCAATAGGTGTTTCATTGTCATTGGATGAACATTTAGGTCATTTTCGTCCTCCCTAAACTTAATCTTGTCCAATTAGGGTTTCTAACCAATCTTGTGCATCCAATAGGTGTTTCATTGTCATTGGATGAACATTTAGGTCATTTTCGTCCTCCCTAAACTTAATCTTGTCCAATTAGGGTATTTAACCAATCTTGTGCATCCAATAGGAGTTTTTGTGTCATTGGATAAATATTTATGTCATTTTCGTCCTCCCTACAATTAATCTTGTCCAATTAGGGTTTCTAACCAATCTTGTGCATCCAATAGGTGTTTTTGTGTCATTTGATGAACATTTAGGTCATTTTCGTCCTTCCTAGGCTTATGCTTGTGCAATTAGGGTTTCTAACCAATCTTGTGCGTCCAATAGGTGTTTTTGTGTCATTGGATGAACATTTAGGTCATTTTCGTCCTCCCTAGGCTTATTCTTGTCCAATTAGGGTTTCTAACCAATCTTGTGCTTCCAATAGGTGTTTTGTGTCATTGGATGAACAATTAGGTCATTTTCGTCCTCCCTAGGCTTATTCTGGTCCAATTACGGTTTGTAACCAATCTTGTGCATCCAATAGGTGTTTTATTGTCATTGGATGAACATTTAGGTCATTTTCGTCCTCGCTAAACATAATCTTGTCCAATTAGGGTTTCTAACCAATCTTGTGCATCCAATAGGTGTTTTGGTCATTGGATGAACAATTAAGTCATTTTCGTCCTCCCTAGGCTAATTCCTGTCCAATTAGGGTTTTTAACAAATCTTGTGCATCCAAATAGGTGTTTTGTGTCATTGGATGAACATTTAGGTCATTTTCGTCCTCCCTAGGCTAATTCTTGTCCCATTAGGGTTTCTAACCAATCTTGTGCATCCAATACGTGTTTTGTGTCATTGGATGAACATTTAAGTCATTTTCGTCCTCCCTACACTTAATCTTGTCCAATTAAGGTTTTTAACTAATCTTGTGCATCGAATAGGTGTTTTGTGTCATTGGATGAACATTTAGGTCATTTTCGTCCTCCCTAAACTTAATCTTGTCCAATTAGGGTTTCTACCCAATCTTGTGCATCCAATAGATGTTTTTGTGTCGTTGGATGAACAATTAGGTCATTTTCGTCCTCCCAAGGATAATTCTTGTCCAATTAGGGTTTGTGACCAATCATGTGCATCCAATAGGTGTTTTATTGTCATTGGATGAACATTTAGGTCATTTTCGTCCTCCCTAAACTTAATCTTGTCCAATTAGGGTTTCTACCCAATCTTGTGCATCCAATAGATGTTTTTGTGTCGTTGGATGAACAATTAGGTCATTTTCGTCCTCCCAAGGATAATTCTTGTCCAATTAGGGTTTGTGACCAATCATGTGCATCCAATAGGTGTTTTATTGTCATTGGATGAACATTTAGGTCATTTTCGTCCTCCCTAAACTTAATCTTGTCAAATTAGGGTTTCTAACCAATCTTGTGCATCCAATAGGTGTTTTGGTCATTGGATGAACAATTAAGTCATTTTCGTCCTCCCTAGGCTAATTCTTGTCCAATTAGGGTTTTTAACTAATCTTGTGCATCCAAGAGGTGTTTTTGTGTCATTGGATAAATATTTATGTCATTTTCGTCCTCCCTAGGCTAATTCTTGTCCAATTAGGGTTTCTAACCAATCTTGTGCATCCAATAGGTGTTTTGTGTCATTGGATGAACAATTAGGTCATTTTCGTCCTCCTTAGGCTTATTCTTGTCCAATTAGGGTTTTTAACCAATCTTGTGCATCCAATAGGTGTTTTTGTGTCATTGGATGAATAGTTAGGTCATTTTCGTCCTCCCTACACTTAATCTTGTCCAATTAGGGTTTTTAACCAATCTTGTGCATCCAATAGGTGTTTTTGTTGCATTGGATGAACATTTAGGTCATTTTCGTCCTCCCTAGGCTTATTGTTGTCCAATTAGGGTTTCTAACCAATCTTGTGCGTCCAATAGGTGTTTTTGTGTCATTGGATGAACAATTAGGTCATTTTGGTCCTCCCTAGGCAAATTCTTGTCCAATTAGGGGTTCTAACCAATCTTGTGCATCCAATAGGTGTTTTGTGTCATTGGATGAACATTTAGGTCATTTTCGTCCTCCCTAGGCTTATTCTTGTCCAATTAGGGTTTTTAACCAATCTTGTGCATCGAATAGGTGTTTTGTGTCATTGGATGAACATTTAGGTCATTTTCGTCCTCCCTAAACTTAATCTTGTCCAATTAGGGTTTCTAACCAATCTTGTGCATCCAATAGGTGTTTTTGTGTCATTGGATGAACAATTAGGTCATTTTCGTCCTCCCTAGGCTAATTTTTGTCCAATTAGGGTTTCTAACCAATCTTGTGCATCCAATAGGTGTTTTTGTGTCATTGGATGAACAATTAGGTCATTTTCGTCCTCCCTAGGCTAATTCTTGTCCAATTAGGGTTTCTAACCAATCTTGTGCATCCAATAGGTGTTTTGTGTCATTGGATGAATATTTATGTCATTTTCGTCCTCCCTAAACTTAATCTTGTCCAATTAGGGTTTTTAACCAATCTTGTGCATCCAATAGGAGTTTTTGTGTCATTGGATAAATATTTATGTCATTTTCGTCCTCCCTAAACTTAATCTTGTCCAATTAGGGTTTCTAACCAATCTTGTGCATCCAGTAGGTGTTTTTGTGTCGTTGGATGAACAATTAGGTCATTTTCGTCCTCCCTAGGCTAATTCTTGTCCAATTAAGGTTTTTAATCAATCTTGTGCTTCCAATAGGTGTTTTGTGTCATTCTATGAACAATTAGGTCATTTTCGTCCTCCTTAGTCTTATTCTTGTCCAATTAGGGTTTTTAACCAATCTTGTGCATCCAAATAGGTGTTTTTGTGTCATTGGATGAATATTTAGGTCATTTTCGTCCTCCCTACACTTAATCTTGTCCAATTAGGGTTTTTAACCAATCTTGTGCATCCAATAGGTGTTTTGTGCCATTGGATGAATATTTATGTCATTTTCGTCCTCCCTAAACTTAATCGTGTCCAATTAGGGTTTTTAACCAATCTTGTGCATCCAATAGGAGTTTTAGTGTCATTGGATAAATATTTATGTGATTTTCGTCCTCCCTACATTTAATCTTGTCCAATTAGGGTTTCTAACCAATCTTGTGCATCCAATAGGTGTTTTTGTGTCATTTGATGAACATTTAGGTCATTTTCGTCCTTCCTAGGCTTATGCTTGTCCAATTACGGTTTGTAACCAATCTTGTGCATCCAATAGGTGTTTCATTGTCATTGGATGAACATTTAGGTCATTTTCGTCCTCCCTAAACTTAATCTTGTCCAATTAGGGTTTCTAACCAATCTTGTGCATCCAATAGGTGTTTCATTGTCATTGGATGAACATTTAGGTCATTTTCGTCCTCCCTAAACTTAATCTTGTCCAATTAGGGTTTTTAACCAATCTTGTGCATCCAATAGGAGTTTTTGTGTCATTGGATAAATATTTATGTCATTTTCGTCCTCCCTACATTTAATCTTGTCCAATTAGGGTTTCTAACCAATCTTGTGCATCCAATAGGTGTTTTTGTGTCATTTGATGAACATTTAGGTCATTTTCGTCCTTCCTAGGCTTATGCTTGTCCAATTACGGTTTGTAACCAATCTTGTGCATCAAATAGGTGTTTCATTGTCATTGGATGAACATTTAGGTCATTTTCGTCCTCCCTAAACTTAATCTTGTCCAATTAGGGTTTCTAACCAATCTTGTGCATCCAATAGGTGTTTTTGTGTCATTTGATGAACATTTAGGTCATTTTCGTCCTTCCTAGGCTTATGCTTGTGCAATTAGGGTTTCTAACCAATCTTGTGCGTCCAATAGGTGTTTTTGTGTCATTGGATGAACAATTAGGTCATTTTCGTCCTCCCTAGGCTAATTCTTGTCCAATTAGGGTTTCTAACCAATCTTGTGCATCCAATAGGTGTTTTGTGTCATTGGATGAACAATTAGGTCATTGTTGTCCTCCCTAGGCTTATTCTTGTCTAATTAAGGTTTCTAACCAATCTTGTGCATCCAATAGGTGTTTTGTGTCATTGGATGAACAATTAGGTCATTTTCGTCCTCCCTAGGCTTATTCTTGTCCAATTAGGGTTTCTAACCAATCTTGTGCATCCAATACGTGTTTTGTGTCATTGGATGAACATTTAGGTCATTTTCGTCCTCCCTACACTTAATCTTGTCCAATTAGGGTTTTTAACCAATCTTGTGCATCGAATAGGTGTTTTGTGTCATTGGATGAACATTTAGGTCATTTTCGTCCTCCCTAAACTAAATCTTGTCCAATTAGGGTATCTAACCAATCTTGTGCATCCAATAGTTGTTTTTGTGTCGTTGGATGAACAATTAGGTCATTTTCGTCCTCCCTAGGCTTATTCTTGTCCAATTAGGGTTTTTAACCAATCTTGTGCATCCAAAAGGTGTTTTGTGTGATTGGATGAACATTTAGGTCATTTTCGTCCTCCCTAAACTTAATGTTGTCCAATTAGGGTTTCTAACCAATCTTGTGCATCCAATTGGTGGTTTTGTGTCATTGGATGAACATTTAGGTCATTTTCGTCCTCCCTAGGCTTATTCTGGTCCAATTAGGGTTTTTAACCAATCTTGTGCATCCAAAAGGTGTTTTGTGTCATTAAATGAACATTTAGGTCATTTTCCTCCACCCTAAACTTAATCTTGTCCAATTAGGGTTTCTAACCAATCTTGTGCATCCAATAGGTGTTTTTGTGTCATTGGATGAACATTTAGGTCATTTTCGTCCTCCCTAGGCTTATGCTTGTCCAATTAGGGTTTCTAACCAATCTTGTGCATCCAATAGGTGTTTTGTGTCATTGGATGAATATTTATGTCATTTTCGTCCTCCCTAAACTTAATCTTGTCCAATTAGGGTTTTTAACCAATCTTGTGCATCCAATAGGAGTTTTTGTGTCATTGGATAAATATTTATGTCATTTTCGTCCTCTGTACCATTAATCTTGTCCAATTAGGGTTTCTAACGAATCTTGTGCATCCAATAGGTGTTTTTGTGTCATTTGATGAACATTTAGGTCATTTTCGTCCTTCCTAGGCTTATGCTTGTGCAATTAGGGTTTCTAACCAATCTTGTGCATCCAATAGTTGTTTTTGTGTCGTTGGATGAACAATTAGGTCATTTTCGTCCTCCCTAGGATTATTCTTGTCCAATTAGGGTTTTTAACCAATCTTGTGCATCCAAAAGGTGTTTTGTGTGATTGGATGAACATTTAGGTCATTTTCGTCCTCCCTAAACTTAATCTTGTCCAATTAGGGTTTTTAACCAATCTTGTGCATCCAATAGGAGTTTTTGTGTCATTGGATAAATATTTATGTCATTTTCGTCCTCCCTACCATTAATCTTGTCCAATTAGGGTTTCTAACCAATCTTGTGCATCCAATTGGTTATTTTGTGTCATTTGATGAACATTTAGGTCATTTTCGTCCTTCCTAGGCTTATGCTTGTGCAATTAGGGTTTCTAACCAATCTTGTGCGTCCAATAGGTGTTTTTGTGTCATTAGATGAACAATTAGGTCATTTTCGTCATCCCTAGGCTAATTCTTGTCGAATTAGGGTTTCTAACCAATCTTGTGCATCCAATAGGTGTTTTGTGTCATTGGATGAACAATTAGGTCATTTTCGTCCCCCTTAGGCTTATTCTTGACCAATTAGGGTTTTTAACCAATCTTGTGCATCCAAATAGGTGTTCTGTATCATTGGATGAACATTTAGGTCATTTTCGTCCTCCCTAGGCTTATTCTTGTCCAATTAGGGTTTCTAACCAATCTTGTGCATCCAATACGTGTTTTGTGTCATTGTATGAACAATTAGGTCATTTTCGTCATCCCTAGGCTAATTCTTGTCCAATTAGGGTTTCTAACCAATCTTGTGCATCCAAATAGGTGTTTTTGTGTCATTGGATGAATATTTAGGTCATTTTCGTCCTCCCTACACTTAATCTTGTCCAATTAGGGTTTCTAACCAATCTTGTGCGTCCAATAGGTGTTTTTGTGTCATTGGATGAACAATTAGGTCATTTTCGTCATCCCTAGGCTAATTCTTGTCCAATTAGGGTTTCTAACCAATCTTGTGCATCCAATAGGTGTTTTTGTGTCATTGGATGAATATTTATGTCATTTTCGTCCTCCCTAAACTTAATCTTGTCCAATTAGGGTTTTTAACCAATCTTGTGCATCCAATAGGAGTTTTTGTGTCATTGGATAAATATTTATGTCATTTTCGTCCTCCCTACAATTAATCTGGTCCAATTAGGGTTTCTAACCAATCTTGTGCATCCAATAGGTGCTTTTGTGTCATTTGATGAACATTTAGGTCATTTTCGTCCTTCCTAGGCTTATGCTTGTCCAATTACGGTTTGTAACCAATCTTGTGCATCCAATAGGTGTTTCATTGTCATTGGATGAACATTTAGGTCATTTTCGTCCTCCCTAAACTTAATCTTGTCCAATTAGGGTTTCTAACCAATCTTGTGCATCCAATAGGTGTTTCATTGTCATTGGATGAACATTTAGGTCATTTTCGTCCTCCCTAAACTTAATCTTGTCCTATTAGGGTTTTTAACCAATCTTGTGCATCCAATAGGAGTTTTTGTGTCATTGGATAAATATTTATGTCATTTTCGTCCTCCCTACCATTAATCTTGTCCAATTAGGGTTTCTTACCAATCTTGTGCATCCAATAGGTGTTTTTGTGTCATTTGATGAACATTTAGGTCATTTTCGTCCTTCCTATGCTTATGCTTGTGCAATTAGGGTTTCTAACCAATCTTGTGCGTCCAATAGGTGTTTTTGTGTCATTGGATGAACAATTAGGTCATTTTCGTCATCCCTAGGCTAATTCTTGTCCAATTAGGGTTTCTAACCAATCTTGTGCATCCAATAGGTGTTTTGTGTCATAGGATGAACAATTAGGTCATTTTCGTCCTCCTTAGGCTTATTCTTGACCAATTAGGGTTTTTAACCAATCTTGTGCATCCAAATAGGTGTTCTGTGTCATTGGATGAAC
This sequence comes from Cicer judaicum, assembly GCA_037974835.1. Classification (NCBI taxonomy): domain Eukaryota; kingdom Viridiplantae; phylum Streptophyta; class Magnoliopsida; order Fabales; family Fabaceae; genus Cicer; species Cicer judaicum. Next base: position 340,216 of record JBBPBS010000510.1, on the reverse strand, counting down.
ATTTAGGTCATTTTCGTCCTCCCTAGGCTTATTCTTGTCCAATTAGGGTTTCTAACCAATCTTGTGCATCCAATACGTGTTTTGTGTTATTGGATGAACGTTTAGGTCATTTTCGTCCTCCCTAAACTTAATCTTGTCCAATTAGGGTTTCTAACCAATCTTGTGCATCCAGTAGGTGTTTTTGTGTAATTGGATGAACAATTAGGTCATTTTCGTCCTCCCTAGGCTAACTCTTGTCCAATTAGGGTTTCTAACCAATCTTGTGCATCCAATAGGTGTTTTTGTGTCATTGGATGAACAATTAGGTGATTTTCATTCTCCCTAGCCTAATTCTTGTCCAATTAGGGTTTCTAACCAATCTTTTGCATCCAATAGGTGTTTTGTGTCATTGGATGAATATTTAGGTCATTTTCGTCCTCCCTACACTTAATCTTGTCCAATTAGGGTTTCTAACCAATCTTGTGCATCCAGTAGGTGTTTTTGTGTAATTGGATGAACAATTAGGTCATTTTCGTCCTCCCTAGGCTAACTCTTGTCCAATTAGGGTTTGTAACCAATCTTGTGCATCCAGTAGGTGTTTTGTGTCATTAGATGAATATTCATGTCACTTTCGTCCTCCCTAAACTTAATCTTGTACAATTAGGGTTCTTAACCAATCTTGTGCATCCAATAGGTGTTTTTGTGTCATTGGATAAATATTTATGTCATTTTCGTCCTCCCTAGAATTAATCTTGGCCAATTAGGGTTTCTAACCAATCTTGTGCATCCAATAGGTGTTTTTGTGTGATTGGATGAACATTTAGGTCATTTTCGTCCTTCCTAGGCTTATGCTTGTCCAATTAGGGTTTCAAACCAATCTTGTGCGTCCAATAGGTGTTTTTGTGTCATTGGATGAACAATTAGGTCATTTTCGTCCTCCCTACACTTAATCTTGTCCAATTAGGGTTTTTAACCAATCTTGTGCATCCAATAGGAGTTTTGTTCCATTGGATTAATATTTATGTCATTTTCGTCCTGCCTAAACTTAATCGTGTCCAATTAGGGTTTTTAACCAATCTTGTGCATCCAATAGGAGTTTTTGTGTCATTGGATAAATATTTATGTCATTTTCGTCCTCCCTAAACTTAATCTTGTCCAATTAGGGTTTCTAACCAATCTTGTGCATCCAGTAGGTGTTTTTGTGTCGTTGGATGAACAATTAGGTCATTTTCGTCCTCCCTAGGCTAATTCTTGTCCAATTAAGGTTTTTAATCAATCTTGTGCTTCCAATAGGTGTTTTGTGTCATTCTATGAACAATTAGGTCATTTTCGTCCTCCTTAGTCTTATTCTTGTCCAATTAGGGTTTTTAACCAATCTTGTGCATCCAAATAGGTGTTTTTGTGTCATTGGATGAATATTTAGGTCATTTTCGTCCTCCCTACACTTAATCTTGTCCAATTAGGGTTTTTAACCAATCTTGTGCATCCAATAGGTGTTTTGTGCCATTGGATGAATATTTAGGTCATTTTCGTCCTCCCTAAACTTAATCTTGTCCAATTAGGGTTTCTAACGAATCTTGTGCATCCAATAGGGGTTTTTGTGTCATTGGATGAATATTTATGTCATTTTCGTCCTCCCTAAACTTAATCTTGTCCAATTAGGGTTTTTAACCAATCTTGTGCATCCAATAGGAGTTTTTGTGTCATTGGATAAATATGTATGTCATTTTCGTCCTCCCTACAATTAATCTTGTGCATCCAATAGGTGTTTTTGTGTCATTTGATGAACATTTAGGTCATTTTCGTCCTTCCTAGGCTTATGCTTGTCCAATTACGGTTTGTAACCAATCTTGTGCATCCAATAGGTGTTTCATTGTCATTGGATGAACATTTAGGTCATTTTCGTCCTCCCTAAACTTAATGTTGTCCAATTAGGGTTTCTAACCAATCTTGTGCATCCAATAGGTGTTTCATTGTCATTGGATGAACATTTAGGTCATTTTCGTCCTCCCTAAACTTAATCTTGTCCAATTAGGGTTTTTAACCAATCTTGTGCATCCAATAGGAGTTTTTGTGTCATTGGATAAATATTTATGTCATTTTCGTCTTCCCTACCATTAATCTTGTCCAATTAGGGTTTCTAACGAATCTTGTGCATCCAATAGGTGTTTTTGTGTCATTTGATGAACATTTAGGTCATTTTCGTCCTTCCTAGGCTTATGCTTGTGCAATTAGGGTTTCTAACCAATCTTGTGCGTCCAATAGGTGTTTTTGTGTCATTGGATGAACAATTAGGTCATTTTCGTCATCCCTAGGCTAATTCTTGTCCAATTAGGGTTTCTAACCAATCTTGTGCATCCAATAGGTGTTTTGTGTCATTGGATGAACAATTAGGTCATTTTCGTCCTCCTTAGGCTTATTCTTGTCCAATTAGGGTTTTTAACCAATATTGTGCATCCAAATAGGTGTTTTGTGTCATTGGATGAACATTTAGGTCATTTTCGTCCTCCCTAGGCTTATTCTTGTCCAATTAGGGTTTCTAACCAATCTTGTGCATCCAATACGTGTTTTGTGTTATTGGATGAACATTTAGGTCATTTTCGTCCTTCCTACAATTAATCTTGTCCAATTAGGGTTTCTAACCAATCTTGTGCGTCCAATAGGTGTTTTTGTGTCATTGGATGAACAATTAGGTCATTTTCGTCATCCCTAGGCTAATTCTTGTCCAATTAGGGTTTCTAACCAATCTTGTGCATCCAATAGGTGTTTTGTGTCATTGGATGAACAATTAGGTCATTTTCGTCCTCCTTAGGCTTATTCTTGACCAATTAGGGTTTTTAACCAATCTTGTGCATCCAAATAGGTGTTCTGTGTCATTGGATGAACATTTAGGTCATTTTCGTCCTCCCTAGGCTTATTCTTGTCCAATTAGGGTTTCTAACCAATCTTGTGCATCCAATACGTGTTTTGTGTTATTGGATGAACGTTTAGGTCATTTTCGTCCTCCCTAAACTTAATCTTGTCCAATTAGGGTTTCTAACCAATCTTGTGCATCCAGTAGGTGTTTTTGTGTAATTGGATGAACAATTAGGTCATTTTCGTCCTCCCTAGGCTAACTCTTGTCCAATTAGGGTTTCTAACCAATCTTGTGCATCCAATAGGTGTTTTTGTGTCATTGGATGAACAATTAGGTGATTTTCATCCTCCCTAGCCTAATTCTTGTCCAATTAGGGTTTCTAACCAATCTTTTGCATCCAATAGGTGTTTTGTGTCATTGGATGAATATTTAGGTCATTTTCGTCCTCCCTACACTTAATCTTGTCCAATTAGGGTTTCTAACCAATCTTGTGCATCCAGTAGGTGTTTTTGTGTAATTGGATGAACAATTAGGTCATTTTCGTCCTCCCTAGGCTAACTCTTGTCCAATTAGGGTTTGTAACCAATCTTGTGCATCCAGTAGGTGTTTTGTGTCATTAGATGAATATTCATGTCACTTTCGTCCTCCCTAAACTTAATCTTGTACAATTAGGGTTCTTAACCAATCTTGTGCATCCAATAGGTGTTTTTGTGTCATTGGATAAATATTTATGTCATTTTCGTCCTCCCTAGAATTAATCTTGGCCAATTAGGGTTTCTAACCAATCTTGTGCATCCAATAGGTGTTTTTGTGTGATTGGATGAACATTTAGGTCATTTTCGTCCTTCCTAGGCTTATGCTTGTCCAATTAGGGTTTCTAACCAATCTTGTGCGTCCAATAGGTGTTTTTGTGTTATTGGATGAACAATTATGTCATTTTCGTCCTCCCTAGGCTTATTCTTGTCCAATTAGGGTTTTTAACCAATCTTGTGCATCCAATAGGTGTTTTTGTGTCATTGGATGAATATTTAGGTTATTTTCGTCCTCCCTACACTTAATCTTGTCCAATTAGGGTTTTTAACCAATCTTGTGCATCCAATAGGTGTTTTTGTTGCATTGGATGAACATTTAGGTCATTTTCGTCCTCCCTAAACTTAATCATGTCCAATTAGGGTTTCTAACCAATCTTGTGCATCCAATAGGTGTTTTTGTGTCATTGGATGAATATTTAGGTCATTTTCGTCCTCCCTACACTTAATCTTGTCCAATTAGGGTTTTTAACCAATCTTGTGCATCCAATAGGTGTTTTTGTGTCATTGGATGAACATTTAGGTCATTTTCGTCCTCCCTAGGCTAATTCTTGTCCAATTAGGGTTTCTAACCAATCTTGTGCATCCAATAGGTGTTTTGTGTCATTGGATGAACATTTAGGTCATTTTCGTCCTCCCTAAACTTAATCTTGTCCAATTAGGGTTTCTAACCAATCATGTGCATCCAATAGGTTTTTTTGTGTCATTGGATGCACAATTAGGTCATTTTCGTCCTCCCTAGGCTAATTCTTGTCCAATTAGGGTTTTTAACCAATCTTGTGCATCCAATAGGTGTTTTGTGTCATTGGATGAACATTTTAGGTCATTTTCGTCCTCCCTAGGCTAATTCTTGTCCAATTAGGGTTTTTAACCAATCTTGTGTATCCAATAGGTGTTTTTGTGTCATTGGATGAATATTTTTGTCATTTTCGTCCTCCTTACACTTAATCTTGTCCTATTAGGGTTTTTAACCAATCTTGTGCATCCAATAGGTGTTTTGTGTCATTGGATGAACATTTAGGTCATTTTCGTCCTCCCTAAACTTAATCTTGTCCAATTAGGGTTTCTAACCAATCTTGTGCATCCAATTGGTGTTTTTGTGTCATTGGATGAACAATTAGGTCATTTTCGTCCTCCCTAGGCTAATTCTTGTCCAATTAGGGTTTCTAACCAATCTTGTGCATCCAATAGGTGTTTTGTGTCATTGGATGAACAATTAGGTCATTGTTGTCCTCCCTAGGCTTATTCTTGTCTAATTAAGGTTTCTAACCAATCTTGTGCATCCAATAGGTGTTTTGTGTCATTGGATGAACAATTAGGTCATTTTCGTCCTCCCTAGGCTTATTCTTGTCCAATTAGGGTTTCTAACCAATCTTGTGCATCCAATACGTGTTTTGTGTCATTGGATGAACATTTAGGTCATTTTCGTCCTCCCTACACTTAATCTTGTCCAATTAGGGTTTTTAACCAATCTTGTGCATCGAATAGGTGTTTTGTGTCATTGGATGAACATTTAGGTCATTTTCGTCCTCCCTAAACTAAATCTTGTCCAATTAGGGTATCTAACCAATCTTGTGCATCCAATAGTTGTTTTTGTGTCGTTGGATGAACAATTAGGTCATTTTCGTCCTCCCTAGGCTTATTCTTGTCCAATTAGGGTTTTTAACCAATCTTGTGCATCCAAAAGGTGTTTTGTGTGATTGGATGAACATTTAGGTCATTTTCGTCCTCCCTAAACTTAATCTTGTCCAATTAGGGTTTCTAACCAATCTTGTGCATCCAATTGGTGGTTTTGTGTCATTGGATGAACATTTAGGTCATTTTCGTCCTCCCTAGGCTTATTCTGGTCCAATTAGGGTTTTTAACCAATCTTGTGCATCCAAAAGGTGTTTTGTGTCATTAAATGAACATTTAGGTCATTTTCCTCCACCCTAAACTTAATCTTGTCCAATTAGGGTTTCTAACCAATCTTGTGCATCCAATAGGTGTTTTTGTGTCATTGGATGAACATTTAGGTCATTTTCGTCCTCCCTAGGCTTATGCTTGTCCAATTAGGGTTTCTAACCAATCTTGTGCATCCAATAGGTGTTTTGTGTCATTGGATGAATATTTATGTCATTTTCGTCCTCCCTAAACTTAATCTTGTCCAATTAGGGTTTTTAACCAATCTTGTGCATCCAATAGGAGTTTTTGTGTCATTGGATAAATATTTATGTCATTTTCGTCCTCTGTACCATTAATCTTGTCCAATTAGGGTTTCTAACGAATCTTGTGCATCCAATAGGTGTTTTTGTGTCATTTGATGAACATTTAGGTCATTTTCGTCCTTCCTAGGCTTATGCTTGTGCAATTAGGGTTTCTAACCAATCTTGTGCGTCCAATAGGTGTTTTTGTGTCATTGGATGAACAATTAGGTCATTTTCGTCATCCCTAGGCTAATTCTTGTCCAATTAGGGTTTCTAACCAATCTTGTGCATCCAATAGGTGTTTTGTGTCATTGGATGAACAATTAGGTCATTTTCGTCCTCCTTAGGCTTATCCTTGACCAATTAGGGTTTTTAACCAATCTTGTGCATCCAAATAGGTGTTCTGTGTCATTGGATGAACATTTAGGTCATTTTCGTCCTCCCTAGGCTTATTCTTGTCCAATTATGGTTTCTAACCAATCTTGTGCATCCAATACGTGTTTTGTGTTATTGGATGAACGTTTAGGTCATTTTCGTCCTCCCTAGGCTTATGCCGGTCCAATTAGGGTTTTTAACCAATCTTGTGCATCCAAAAGGTGTTTTGTGTCGTTAAATGAACATTTAGGTGATTTTCCTCCTCGCTAAACTTAATCTTGTCCAATTAGGGTTTCTAACCAATCTTGTGCATCCAATAGGTGTTTTTGTGTCATTGGACGAACATTTAGGTCATTTTCGTCCTCCCTAGGCTTATGCTTGTCCAATTAGCGTTTCTAACCAATCTTGTGCATCCAATAGGTGTTTTGTGTCATTGGATGAATATTTATGTCATTTTCGTCCTCCCTAAACTTAATCTTGTCCAATTAGGGTTTTTAACCAATCTTGTGCATCCAATAGGTGTTTTTGAGTCATTGGATAAATATTTATGTCATTTTCGTCCTTCCTACAATTAATCTTGTCCAATTAGGGTTTCTAACCAATCTTGTGCGTCCAATAAGTGTTTTTGTGTGATTGGATGAACAATTAGGTCATTTTCGCCCTCCCTAGGCTTATTCTTGTCCAATTAGGGTTTTTAACCAATCTTGTGCATCCAATAGGTGTTTTTGAGTCATTGGATAAATATTTATGTCATTTTCGTCCTTCCTACAATTAATCTTGTCCAATTAGGGTTTCTAACCAATCTTGTGCGTCTAATAAGTGTTTTGTGTAATTGGATGAACAATTAGGTCATTTTCGTCCTCCCTAGGCTAATTCTTGTCCAATTAGGGTTTCTAACCAATCTTGTGCATCCAATAGGTGTTTTGTGTCATTGGATGAACATTTAGGTCATTTTCGTCCTCCCTAAACTTAATCTTGTCCAATTAGGGTTTCTAACCAATCTTGTCCTTCCAATAGGTGTTTTGTGTTATTGGATGAACAATTAAGTCATTTTCGTCCTCCCTAGGCTTATTATGGTCCAATTAGGGTTTGTAAGCAATCTTGTGCATCCAATAGGTGTTTTTGTGTCATTGGATGAACATTTAGGTCATTTTCGTCCTCCCTAAACTTAGTCTTGTCCAATTAGTATTTCTAACCAATCTTCTGCATCCAATAGGTGTTTTTGTGTCATTGGATGAACAATTAGGTCATTTTAGTCCTCCCTAGGCTAATTCTTGTCCAATTAGGGTTTCTAACCAATCTTGTGCATCCAATAGGTGTTTTTGTGTCATTGGATGAACAATTAGGTGATTTTCATCCTCCCTAGCCTAATTCTTGTCCAATTAGGGTTTCTAACCAATCTTTTGCATCCAATAGGTGTTTTGTGTCATTGGATGAATACTTAGGTCATTTTCGTCCTCCCTACACTTAATCTTGTCCAATTAGGGTTTCTAACCAATCTTGTGCATCCAGTAGGTGTTTTTGTGTAATTGGATGAACAATTAGGTCATTTTCGTCCTCCCTAGGCTAACTCTTGTCCACTTAGGGTTTGTAACCAATCTTGTGCATCCAGTAGGTGTTTTGTGTCATGAGATGAATATTCATGTCATTTTTGTCCTCCCTAAACTTAATCTTGTACAATTAGGGTTCTTAACCAATCTTGTGCATCCAATAGGTGTTTTTGTGTCATTGGATAAATATTTATGTCATTTTCGTCCTCCCTAGAATTAATCTTGGCCAATTAGGGTTTCTAACCAATCTTGTGCATCCAATAGGTGTTTTTGTGTGATTGGATGAACATTTAGGTCATTTTCGTCCTTCCTAGGCTTATGCTTGTCCAATTAGGGTTTCAAACCAATCTTGTGCGTCCAATAGGTGTTTTTGTGTCATTGGATGAACAATTAGGTCATTTTCATCCTCCCTAGGCTAATTCTTGTCCAATTACGGTTTCTAACAAATCTTGAGCATCCAATAGGTGTTTTGTGTCATTGGATGAACAATTAGGTCATTTTCGTCCTCCCTACACTTAATCTTGTCCAATTAGGGTTTCTAACCAATCTTGTGCATCTAATAGGTGTTTTTGTGTCATTGGATGAACATTTACGTCATTTTCGTCCTCGCTAGGCTTATGCTGGTCCAATTAGGGTTTTTAACCAATCTTGTGCATCCAAAAGGTGTTTTGTGTCATTAAATGAACATTTAGGTCATTTTCCTCCTCGCTAAACTTAATCTTGTCCAATTAGGGTTTCTAACCAATCTTGTGCATCCAATAGGTGTTTTTGTGTCATTGGACGAACATTTAGGTCATTTTCGTCCTCCCTAGGCTTATGATTGTCCAATTAGGGTTTCTAACCAATCTTGTGCATCCAATAGGTGTTTTGTGTCATTGGATGAATATTTATGTCATTTTCGTCCTCCCTAAACTTAATCTTGTCCAATTAGGGTTTTTAACCAATCTTGTGCATCCAATAGGTGTTTTTGTGTCATTGGATAAATATTTATGTCATTTTCGTCCTTCCTACAATTAATCTTGTCCAATTAGGGTTTCTAACCAATCTTGTGCGTCCAATAAGTGTTTTTGTGTGATCGGATGAACAATTAGGTCATTTTCGTCCTCCCTAGGCTTATTCTTGTCCAATTAGGGTTTTTAACCAATCTTGTGCATCCAATAGGTGTTTTTGTGTCATTGGATGTATATTTAGGTCATTTTCGTGCTCCCTACACTTAATCTTGTCCAATTAGGGTTTTTGACCAATCTTTTGCATCCAATAGGTGTTTTTGTTGCATTGGATGAACATTTAGGTCATTTTCGTCCTCCCTAGGCTTATTCTTGTCCAATTAGGGTTTCTAACCAATCTTGTGTATCCAATAGGTATTTTTGTGTCATTGGATGAACAATTAGGTCATTTTCGTCCTCCCTAGGCTAATTCTTGTCCAATTAGGGTTTCTAACCAATCTTGTGCATCCAATAGGTGTTTTGTGTCATTGGATGAACAATTAGGTCATTGTTGTCCTCCCTAGGCTTATTCTTGTCTAATTAAGGTTTCTAACCAATCTTGTGCATCCAATAGGTGTTTTGTGTCATTGGATGAACAATTAGGTCATTTTCGTCCTCCCTAGGCTTATTCTTGTCCAATTAGGGTTTCTAACCAATCTTGTGCATCCAATACGTGTTTTGTGTCATTGGATGAACATTTAGGTCATTTTCGTCCTCCCTACACTTAATCTTGTCCAATTAGGGTTTTTAACCAATCTTGTGCATCGAATAGGTGTTTTGTGTCATTGGATGAACATTTAGGTCATTTTCGTCCTCCCTAAACTAAATCTTGTCCAATTAGGGTATCTAACCAATCTTGTGCATCCAATAGTTGTTTTTGTGTCGTTGGATGAACAATTAGGTCATTTTCGTCCTCCCTAGGCTTATTCTTGTCCAATTAGGGTTTTTAACCAATCTTGTGCATCCAAAAGGTGTTTTGTGTGATTGGATGAACATTTAGGTCATTTTCGTCCTCCCTAAACTTAATCTTGTCCAATTAGGGTTTCTAACCAATCTTGTGCATCCAATTGGTGGTTTTGTGTCATTGGATGAACATTTAGGTCATTTTCGTCCTCCCTAGGCTTATTCTGGTCCAATTAGGGTTTTTAACCAATCTTGTGCATCCAAAAGGTGTTTTGTGTCATTAAATGAACATTTAGGTCATTTTCCTCCACCCTAAACTTAATCTTGTCCAATTAGGGTTTCTAACCAATCTTGTGCATCCAATAGGTGTTTTTGTGTCATTGGATGAACATTTAGGTCATTTTCGTCCTCCCTAGGCTTATGCTTGTCCAATTAGGGTTTCTAACCAATCTTCTGCATCCAATAGGAGTTTTGTGTCATTGGATGAATATTTATGTCATTTTCGTCCTCCCTAAACTTAATCTTGTCCAATTAGGGTTTTTAACCAATCTTGTGCATCCAATAGGAGTTTTTGTGTCATTGGATAAATATTTATGTCATTTTCGTCCTCCCTACCATTAATCTTGTCCAATTAGGGTTTCTAACCAATCTTGTGCATCCAATAGGTTATTTTGTGTCATTTGATGAACATTTAGGTCATTTTCGTCCTTCCTAGGCTTATGCTTGTGCAATTAGGGTTTCTAACCAATCTTGTGCGTCCAATAGGTGTTTTTGTGTCATTGGATGAACAATTAGGTCATTTTCGTCATCCCTAGGCTAATTCTTGTCCAATTAGGGTTTCTAACAAATCTTGTGCATCCAATAGGTGTTTTGTGTCATTGGATGAACAATTAGGTCATTTTCGTCCCCCTTAGGCTTATTCTTGACCAATTAGGGTTTTTAACCAATCTTGTGCATCCAAATAGGTGTTCTGTATCATTGGATGAACATTTAGGTCATTTTCGTCCTCCCTAGGCTTATTCTTGTCCAATTAGGGTTTCTAACCAATCTTGTGCATCCAATACGTGTTTTGTGTTATTGGATGAAAATTTAGGTCATTTCGTCCTCCCTAAACATAATCTTGTCCAATTAGGGTTTCTAACCAATCTTGTGCATCCAGTAGGTGTTTTTGTGTCGTTGGATGAACAATTAGGTCATTTTCGTCCTCCCTAGGCTAATTCTTGTCCAATTAAGGTTTTTAACCGATCTTGTGCATCCAATAGGTGTTTTGTGTCATTGTATGAACAATTAGGTCATTTTCGTCCTCCTTAGGCTTATTCTTGTCCAATTAGGGTTTTTAACCAATCTTGTGCATCCAATAGGTGTTTTTGAGTCATTGGATAAATATTTATGTCATTTTCGTCCTTCCTACAATTAATCTTGTCCAATTAGGGTTTCTAACCAATCTTGTGCGTCTAATAAGTGTTTTGTGTAATTGGATGAACAATTAGGTCATTTTCGTCCTCCCTAGGCTAATTCTTGTCCAATTAGGGTTTCTAACCAATCTTGTGCATCCAATAGGTGTTTTGTGTCATTGGATGAACATTTAGGTCATTTTCGTCCTCCCTAAACTTAATCTTGTCCAATTAGGGTTTCTAACCAATCTTGTCCTTCCAATAGGTGTTTTGTGTTATTGGATGAACAATTAAGTCATTTTCGTCCTCCCTAGGCTTATTCTGGTCCAATTAGGGTTTGTAAGCAATCTTGTGCATCCAATAGGTGTTTTTGTGTCATTGGATGAACATTTAGGTCATTTTCGTCCTCCCTAAACTTAGTCTTGTCCAATTAGTATTTCTAACCAATCTTCTGCATCCAATAGGTGTTTTTGTGTCATTGGATGAACAATTAGGTCATTTTAGTCCTCCCTAGGCTAATTCTTGTCCAATTAGGGTTTCTAACCAATCTTGTGCATCCAATAGGTGTTTTTGTGTCATTGGATGAACAATTAGGTGATTTTCATCCTCCCTAGCCTAATTCTTGTCCAATTAGGGTTTCTAACCAATCTTTTGCATCCAATAGGTGTTTTGTGTCATTGGATGAATATTTAGGTCATTTTCGTCCTCCCTACACTTAATCTAGTCCAATTAGGGTTTCTAACCAATCTTGTGCATCCAGTAGGTGTTTTTGTGTAATTGGATGAACAATTAGGTCATTTTCGTCCTCCCTAGGCTAACTCTTGTCCAATTAGGGTTTGTAACCAATCTTGTGCATCCAGTAGGTGTTTTGTGTCATGAGATGAATATTCATGTCATTTTTGTCCTCCCTAAACTTAATCTTGTACAACTAGGGTTCTTAACCAATCTTGTGCATCCAATAGGTGTTTTTGTGTCATTGGATAAATATTTATGTCATTTTCGTCCTCCCTAGAATTAATCTTGGCCAATTAGGGTTTCTAACCAATCTTGTGCATCCAATAGGTGTTTTTGTGTGATTGGATGAACATTTAGGTCATTTTCGTCCTTCCTAGGCTTATGCTTGTCCAATTAGGGTTTCAAACCAATCTTGTGCGTCCAATAGGTGTTTTTGTGTCATTGGATGAACAATTAGGTCATTTTCGTCCTCCCTAGGCTAATTCTTGTCCAATTACGGTTTCTAACAAATCTTGAGCATCCAATAGGTGTTTTGTGTCATTGGATGAACAATTAGGTCATTTTCGTCCTCCCTACACTTAATCTTGTCCAATTAGGGTTTCTAACCAATCTTGTGCATCTAATAGGTGTTTTTGTGTCATTGGACGAACATTTACGTCATTTTCGTCCTCGCTAGGCTTATGCTGGTCCAATTAGGGTTTTTAACCAATCTTGTGCATCCAAAAGGTGTTTTGTGTCATTAAATGAACATTTAGGTCATTTTCCTCCTCGCTAAACTTAATCTTGTCCAATTAGGGTTTCTAACCAATCTTGTGCATCCAATAGGTGTTTTTGTGTCATTGGACGAACATTTAGGTCATTTTCGTCCTCCCTAGGCTTATGATTGTCCAATTAGGGTTTCTAACCAATCTTGTGCATCCAATAGGTGTTTTGTGTCATTGGATGAATATTTATGTCATTTTCGTCCTCCCTAAACTTAATCTTGTCCAATTAGGGTTTTTAACCAATCTTGTGCATCCAATAGGTGTTTTTGTGTCATTGGATAAATATTTATGTCATTTTCGTCCTTCCTACAATTAATCTTGTCCAATTAGGGTTTCTAACCAATCTTGTGCGTCCAATAAGTGTTTTTGTGTGATCGGATGAACAATTAGGTCATTTTCGTCCTCCCTAGGCTTATTCTTGTCCAATTAGGGTTTTTAACCAATCTTGTGCATCCAATAGGTGTTTTTGTGTCATTGGATGTATATTTAGGTCATTTTCATGCTCCCTACACTTAATCTTGTCCAATTAGGGTTTTTGACCAATCTTTTCCATCCAATAGGTGTTTTTGTTGCATTGGATGAACATTTAGGTCATTTTCGTCCTCCCTAGGCTTATTCTTGTCCAATTAGGGTTTCTAACCAATCTTGTGCATCCAATAGGTATTTTTGTGTCATTGGATGAACAATTAGGTCATTTTCGTCCTCCCTAGGCTAATTCTTGTCCAATTAGGGTTTCTAACCAATCTTGTGCATCCAATAGGTGTTTTGTGTCATTGGATGAACAATTAGGTCATTGTTGTCCTCCCTAGGCTTATTCTTGTCTAATTAAGGTTTCTAACCAATCTTGTGCATCCAATAGGTGTTTTGTGTCATTGGATGAACAATTAGGTCATTTTCGTCCTCCCTAGGCTTATTCTTGTCCAATTAGGGTTTCTAACCAATCTTGTGCATCCAATACGTGTTTTGTGTCATTGGATGAACATTTAGGTCATTTTCGTCCTCCCTACACTTAATCTTGTCCAATTAGGGTTTTTAACCAATCTTGTGCATCGAATAGGTGTTTTGTGTCATTGGATGAACATTTAGGTCATTTTCGTCCTCCCTAAACTAAATCTTGTCCAATTAGGGTATCTAACCAATCTTGTGCATCCAATAGTTGTTTTTGTGTCGTTGGATGAACAATTAGGTCATTTTCGTCCTCCCTAGGCTTATTCTTGTCCAATTAGGGTTTTTAACCAATCTTGTGCATCCAAAAGGTGTTTTGTGTGATTGGATGAACATTTAGGTCATTTTCGTCCTCCCTAAACTTAATCTTGTCCAATTAGGGTTTCTAACCAATCTTGTGCATCCAATTGGTGGTTTTGTGTCATTGGATGAACATTTAGGTCATTTTCGTCCTCCCTAGGCTTATTCTGGTCCAATTAGGGTTTTTAACCAATCTTGTGCATCCAAAAGGTGTTTTGTGTCATTAAATGAACATTTAGGTCATTTTCCTCCACCCTAAACTTAATCTTGTCCAATTAGGGTTTCTAACCAATCTTGTGCATCCAATAGGTGTTTTTGTGTCATTGGATGAACATTTAGGTCATTTTCGTCCTCCCTAGGCTTATGCTTGTCCAATTAGGGTTTCTAACCAATCTTGTGCATCCAATAGGTGTTTTGTGTCATTGGATGAATATTTATGTCATTTTCGTCCTCCCTAAACTTAATCTTGTCCAATTAGGGTTTTTAACCAATCTTGTGCATCCAATAGGTGTTTTTAAGTCATTGGATAAATATTTATGTCATTTTCGTCCTCCCTAAACTTAATCTAGTCCAATTAGGGTTTTTAACCAATCTTGTGCATCCAATACGTGTTTTGTGTCATTGGATGAACATTTAGGTCATTTTCCTCCTCCCTAAACTTAATCTTGTCCAATTAGGGTTTCTAACCAATCTTGTGCATCCAATAGGTGTTTTTGTGTCATTGGATAAATATTTATGTCATTTTCGTCCTCCCTAGGCTTATGCTTCTCCAATTAGGGTTTCTAACCAATCTTGTGCATCCAATAGGTGTTTTGTGTCATTGGATGAATATTTATGTCATTTTCGTCCTCCCTAAACTTAATCTTGTCCAATTAGGGTTTTTAACCAATCTTGTGCATCCAATAGGTGTTTTTGTGTCATTGGATAAATATTTATGTCATTTTCGTCCTCCCTACAATTAATCTTGTCCAATTAGGGTTTCTAACCAATCTTGTGCATCCAATAGGTGTTTTTGTGTCATTTGATGAACATTTAGGTCATTTTCATCCTTCCTAGGCTTACGCTTGTCCAATTAGGGTTTCTATCCAATCTTGTGCGTCCAATAGGTGTTTTTGTGTCATTGGATGAACAATTAGGTCATTTTCGTCATCCCTAGGCTAATTCTTGTCCAATTAGGGTTTCTAACCAATCTTGTGCATCCAATAGGTGTTTTGTGTCATTGGATGAACAATTAGGTCATTTTCGTCCTCCTTAGGCTTATTCTTGTCCAATTAGGGTTTTTAACCAATCTTGTGCATCCAAATAGGTGTTTTGTGTCATTGGATGAACATTTAGGTCATTTTCGTCCTCCCTAGGCTTATTCTTCTCCAATTAGGGTTTCTAACCAATCTTGTGCATCCAATACGTGTTTTGTGTTATTGGATGAACATTTAGGTCATTTTCGTCCTCCCTACACTTAATCTTGTCCAATTAGGGTTTTTAACCAATCTTGTGCATCCAATAGGTGTTTTTGTGTCATTGGATGAACATTTAGGTCATTTTCGTCCTCCCTAGGCTTATTCTTGTCCAATTAGGGTTTTTAACCAATCTTGTGCATCCAATAGGTGTTTTGTGTCATTGGATGAACATTTAGGTCATTTTCGTCCTCGCTAAACTTAATCTTGTCCAATTAGGGTTTCTAACCAATCTTGTGCATCCAATAGGTGTTTTTGTGTCATTGGATGAACATTTAGGTCATTTTCGTCCTCCCTAGGCATATGCTTGTCCAATTAGGGTTTCTAACCAATCTTGTGCATCCAATAGGTGTTTTTGTGTCGTTGGATGAACATTTAGGTCATTTTCGTCCTCGCTAAACTTAATCTTGTCGAATTAGGGTTTCTAACCAATCTTGTGCCTCCAATAGGTGTTTTTGTTTCATTGGATGAAGATTTAGGTCATTTTCGTCCTCCCTAGGCTTATTCTTGTCCAATTAGTGCTTCTAACCAATCTTGTGCATCCAATAGGTGTTTTTGTGTCATTGGAAGAATGTTTAGGTCATTTTCGTCCTCCCTAGGCTAATTCTTGTCCAATTAGGGTTTCTAACGAATCTTGTGCAACCAATAGGTGTTTTGTGTCATTGGATGAACAAATAGGTCATTTTCATCCTCCATAGGCTTATTCTTGTCCAATTAGGGTTTTTAACCAATCTTGTGCATCCAATAGGTGTTTTGTGTCATTGGATGAACATTTAGGTCATTTTCGTCCTCGCTAAACTTAATCTTGTCCAATTAGGGTTTCTAACCAATCTTGTGCATCCAATAGGTGTTTTTGTGTCATTGGATGAACATTTAGGTCATTTTCGTCCTCCCTAGGCTTATTCTTGTCAAATTAGGGTTTCTAACCAATCTTGTGCATCCAATAGGTGTTTTTGTGTCATTGGATGAACAATTAGGTCATTTTCGTCCTCCCTAGGCTAATTCTTGTCCAATTAGGGTTTCTAACCAATCTTGTGCATCCAATAGGTGTTTTTGTGTCATTGGATGAACAAGTAGGTCATTTTCGTCCTCCCTAGGCTTATTCTTGTCCAATTAGGGTTTCTAACCAATCTTGTGCATCCAATAGGTGTTTTTGTGTCATTGGATGAACAATTAGGTCATTTTCGTCCTCCCTAGGCTAATTCTTGTCAAATTATGGTTTTTAACCAATCTTGTGCATCCAATAGGTGTTTTGTGTCATTGGACGAACATTTAGGTCATTTTTGTTCTCCCTACTCTTAATCTTGTCCAATTAGGGTTTCTAACCAATCTTGTGCATCCAATAGGTGTTTTGTGTCATTGGATGAACAATTAGGTCATTTTCGTCCTCCCTAGGCTTATTCTTGTCCAATTAGGGTTTCTAACCAATCTTGTGCATCCAATACGTGTTTTGTGTCATTGGATGAACATTTAGGTCATTTTCGTCCTCCCTAAACTTAATCTTGTCCAATTAGGGTTTCTAACCAATCTTGTGCATCCAATAGGTGTTTTTGTGTCATTGGATGAACATTTAGGTCATTTTCGTCCTCCCTAGGCTTATGCTTGTCCAATTAGGGTTTCTAACCAATCTTGTGCATCCAATAGGTGTTTTGTGTAATTGGATGAACATTTAGGTCATTTTCGTCCTCCCTAAACTTAATCTTGTCCAATTAGGGTTTCTAACCAATCTTGTGCATCGAATTGGTGTTTTGTGTCATTGGATGAACAATTAGGTCATTTTCTTCCTCCCGAGGCTAATTCTTGTCCAATTAGGATTTCTAACCAATCTTGTGCATCCAATAGGTGTTTTTGTGTCATTGGATGAACATTTAGGTCATTTTTTTCCTCCCTAGGCTTATGCTTGTCCAATTAGGGTTTCTAACCAATCTTGTGCATCCAATAGGTGTTTTTGTGTCATTGGATGAACATTTAGGTCATTTTCGTCCTCCCTAGGCTTATGCTTGTCCAATTAGGGTTTCTAACCAATCTTGTGCATCCAATAGGTGTTTTTCTGTCATTGGATGAACAATTAGGTCATTTTCGCGCACCCTAGGCTAATTCTTTTCCAATTAGGGTTTTTAACCAATCTTGTGCATCCAATAGGTGTTTTGTGTCATTGGATGAACAATTAGGTCATTTTCATCCTCCCTAGACTAATTCTTGTCCAATTAGGGTTTTTAACCAATCTTGTGCATTGAATAGGTGTTTTTGTGTCATTGGAAGAATATTTAGGTCATAATCGTCCTCCCTACAATTAATCTTGTCCAATTAGGGATTCTAACCAATCATGTGCATCCAATAGGTTTTTTTGTGTCATTGGATGAACATTTAGGTCATTTTCATCCTCCCTAGGCTTATGCTTGTCCAATTTGGGTTTCAAACCAATCTTGTGCATCCATTAGGTGTTTTTGTGTCATTGGATGAACAATTAGGTCATTTTCGTCCTCCCTAGGCTAATTCTTGTCCAATTAGGGTTTCTAACCAATCTTGTGCATCCAATAGGTGTTTTTGTGTCATTGGATGAACATTTAGGTCATTTTCGTCCTCCCTAGGCTTATGCTTGTCCAATTAGGGTTTCTAACCAATCTTGTGCATCCAATAGGTGTCTTTGTGTCATTGGATGAACAATTTGTTATTTTCGTCCACCCTAGGCTAATTCTTGTCCAATTAGGGTTTTTAACCAATCTTGTACATCCAATAGGTGTTTTGTGTCATTGGATGAACATTTAGGTCATTTTCGTCCTCGCTAAACTTAATCTTGTCCAATTAGGGTTTCTAACCAATCTTGTGCATCCAATAGGTGTTTTTGTGTCATTGGATGAACATTTAGGTCATTTTCGTCCTCCCTAGGCTTATGCTTGTCCAATTAGGGTTTCTAACCAATCTTGTGCATCCAATAGGTGTCTTTGTGTCATTGGATGAACAATTTGTCATTTTCGTCCTCCCTAGGCTAATTCTTGTCCAATTAGGGTTTCTAACGAATCTTGTGCATCCAATAGGTGTTTTGTGTCATTGGATGAACAAGTAGGTCATTTTCGTCCTCCCTAGGCTTATTCTTGTCCAATTAGGGTTTCTAACCAATCTTGTGCATCCAATAGGTGTTTTTGTGTCATTGGATGAACAATTAGGTCATTTTCTTCCTCCCTAGGCTAATTCTTGTCCAATTAGGGTTTCTAACCAATCTTGTGCATCCAATAGGTGTTTTGTGTCATTGGATGAACAAGTAGGTCATTTTCGTCTTCCTTAGGCTTATTCTTGTCCAATTAGGGTTTCTAACCAATCTTGTGCATCCAATAGGTGTTTTGTGTCATTGGATGAACATTTAGGTCATTTTCGTCCTCCCTAAACTTAATCTTGTCCAATTAGGGTTTCTAACCAATCTTGTGCATCCAATTGGTGTTTTTGTGTCATTGGATGAACAATTAGGTCATTTTCGTCCTCCCTAGGCTAATTCTTGTCCAATTCGGGTTTCTAACCAATCTTGTGCATCCAATAGGTGTTTTGTGTCATTGGATGAACAATTAGGTCATTTTCGTCCTCCCTAGGCTTATTCTTGTCCAATTAGGGTTTCTAACCAATCTTGTGCATCCAATACGTGTTTTGTGTCATTGGATGAACATTTAGGTCATTTTCGTCCTCCCTAAACTTAATCTTGTCCAATTAGGGTATCTAACCAATCTTGTGCATCCAATAGTTGTTTTTGTGTCGTTGGATGAACAATTAGGTCATTTTCGTCCTCCCTAGGCTTATTCTTGTCCAATTAGGGTTTTTAACCAATCTTGTGCATCCAAAAGGTGTTTTGTGTGATTGGATGAACATTTAGGTCATTTTCGTCCTCCCTAAACTTAATCTTGTCCAATTAGGGTTTCTAACCAATCTTGTGCATCCAATTGGTGGTTTTGTGTCATTGGATGAACATTTAGGTCATTTTCGTCCTCCCTAGGCTTATTCTGGTCCAATTAGGGTTTTTAACCAATCTTGTGCATCCAAAAGGTGTTTTGTGTCATTAAATGAACATTTAGGTCATTTTCCTCCACCCTAAACTTAATCTTGTCCAATTAGGGTTTCTAACCAATCTTGTGCATCCAATAGGTGTTTTTGTGTCATTGGATGAACATTTAGGTCATTTTCGTCCTCCCTAGGCTTATGCTTGTCCAATTAGGGTTTCTAACCAATCTTGTGCATCCAATAGGTGTTTTGTGTCATTGGATGAATATTTATGTCATTTTCGTCCTCCCTAAACTTAATCTTGTCCAATTAGGGTTTTTAACCAATCTTGTGCATCCAATAGGAGTTTTCGTGTCATTGGATAAATATTTATGTCATTTTCGTCCTCCCTACCATTAATCTTGTCCAATTAGGGTTTCTAACCAATCTTGTGCATCCAATAGGTTATTTGGTGTCATTTGATGAACATTTAGGTCATTTTCGTCCTTCCTAGGCTTATGCTTGTGCAATTAGGGTTTCTAACCAATCTTGTGCGTCCAATAGGTGTTTTTGTGTCATTGGATGAACAATTAGGTCATTTTCGTCATCCCTAGGCAAATTCTTGTCCAATTAGGGTTTCTAACCAATCTTGTGCATCCAATAGGTGTTTTGTGTCATTGGATGAACAATTAGGTCATTTTCGTCCCCCTTAGGCTTATTCTTGACCAATTAGGGTTTTTAACCAATCTTGTGCATCCAAATAGGTGTTCTGTATCATTGGATGAACATTTAGGTCATTTTCGTCCTCCCTAGGCTTATTCTTGTCCAATTAGGGTTTCTAACCAATCTTGTGCATCCAATACGTGTTTTGTGTTATTGGATGAAAATTTAGGTCATTTCGTCCTCCCTAAACTTAATCTTGTCCAATTAGGGTTTCTAACCAATCTTGTGCATCCAGTAGGTGTTTTTGTGTCGTTGGATGAACAATTAGGTCATTTTCGTCCTCCCTAGGCTAATTCTTGTCCAATTAATGTTTTTAACCGATCTTGTGCATCCAATAGGTGTTTTGTGTCATTGTATGAACAATTAGGTCATTTTCGTCCTCCTTAGGCTTATTCTTGTCCAATTAGGGTTTTTAACCAATCTTGTGCATCCAAATAGGTGTTTTTGTGTCATTGGATGAATATTTAGGTCATTTTCGTCCTCCCTACACTTAATCTTGTCCAATTAGGGTTTTTAACCAATCTTGTGCATCCAATAGGTGTTTTGTGCCATTGGATGAATATTTAGGTCATTTTCGTCCTCCCTAAACTTAATCTTGTCCAATTAGGGTTTCTAAAGAATCTTGTGCATCCAATAGGTGTTTTTGTGTCATTGGATGAATATTTATGTCATTTTCGTCCTCCCTAAACTTAATCTTGTCCAATTAGGGTTTTTAACCAATCTTGTGCATCCAATAGGTGTTTTTGTGTCATTGGATGAATATTTATGTCATTTTCGTCCTCCTTACACTTAATCTTGTCCAATTAGGGTTTGTAACCAATCTTGTGCATCCAATAGGTGTTTTTGTGTCATTGCATGAATATTTATGTCATTTTCGTCCTCCCTACACTTAATCTTGTCCAATTAGGGTTTCTAACCAATTTTGTGCATCCAATAGGTGTTTTTGTATCATTGGATGAACAATTAGTTCATTTACGTCCTCCCTAGGCTAATTCTTGTCCAATTAGGGTTTTTAAACAATCTTGTGCATCCAATAGGTGTTTTGTGTCATTGGATGAACATTTTATGTCATTTTCGTCCTCCTTACACTTAATCTTGTCCAATTAGGGTTTTTAACTAATCTTGTGCATCCAATAGGTGTTTTGTGTCATTGGATGAACATTTAGGTCATTTTCGTCCTCCCTAAACTTAATCTTGTCCAATTAGGGTTTTTAACCAATCTTGTGCATCCAATAGGTGTTTTTCTGTCATTGGATGAATATTTATGTCATTTTCGTCCTCCTTACACTTAATCTTGTCCAATTAGGGTTTTTAACCAATCTTGTGCATCCAATAGGTGTTTTGTGTCATTGGATGAACATTTAGGTCATTTTCGTCCTCCCAAAACTTAATCTTGTCCAATTAGGGTTTCTTCTAACCAATCATGTGCATCCAATAGGTTTTTTTGTGTCATTGGATGCACAATTAGGTCATTTTCGTCCTCCCTAGGCTAATTCTTGTCCAATTAGGATTTTTAACCAATCTTGTGCATCCAATAGGTGTTTTGTGTCATTGGATGAACATTTTAGGTCATTTTCGTCCTCCCTAAACTTAATCTTGTCCAATTAGGGTTTCTAACCAATATTGTGCATCCAATAGGTGTTTTTGTGTCATTGGATGAATATTTATGTCATTTTCGTCCTCCTTACACTTAATCTTGTCCAATTAGGGTTTGTAACCAATCTTGTGCATCCAATAGGTGTTTTGTGTCATTGGATGAACATTTAGGTCATTTTCGTCCTCCCTAAACTTAATCTTGTCCAATTAGGGTTTCTAACCAATCATGTGCATCCAATAGGTTTTATTGTGTCATTGGATGAACAATTAGGTCATTTTCGTCCTCCCTAGGCTAATTCTTGTCCAATTAGGGTTTTTAACCAATCTTGTGCATCCAATAGGTGTTTTTGTGTCATTGGATGAATATTTATGTCATTTTCGTCCTCCTTACACTTAATCTTGTCCAATTACGGTTTGTAACCAATCTTGTGCATCCAATAGGTGTTTTGTGTCATTGGATGAACATTTAGGTCATTTTCGTCCTCCCTAAACTTAATCTTGTCCAATTAGGGTTTTTAACCAATCTTGTGCATCCAATAGGTGTTTTGTGTCATTGGATGAATATTTAGGTCATTTTCGTCCTCCCTAAACTTAATCTTGTCCAATTAGGGTTTCTAACCAATCTTGTGCATCCAATAGGTGTTTTTGTGTCATTGGATGAACATTTAGGTCATTTTCATCCTTCCTAGGCTTATGCTTGTCCAATTAGGGTTTCGAACCAATCTTGTGCGTCCAATAGGTGTTTTTGTGTCATTGGATGAACAATTACGTCATTTTCGTCCTCCCTAAACTTAATCTTGTCCAGTTAGGGTTTCTAACCAATCTTTTGCATCCGATAGGTGTTTTTGTGTCATTGAATGAACATTTATGTCATTTTCGTCCTCCCTAAACTTAATCTTGTCCAATTTGGGTTTTTAACCAATCTTGTGCATCCAATAGGAGTTTTTTGTCATTAGATAAATATTTATGTCATTTTCGTCCTCCCTACAATTAATCTTGTCCAATTAGGGTTTCTAACCAATCTTGTGCATCCAATAGGTGTTTTTGTGTCATTTGATGAACATTTAGGTCATTTTCGTCCTTCCTAGGCTTATGCTTGTCCAATTAGGGTTTCTAACTAATCTTGAGCGTCCAATAGGTGTTTTTGTGTCATTGGATGAACAATTAGGTCATTTTCGTCATCCCTAGGCTAATTCTTGTCCAATTAGGGTTTCTAATCAATCTTGTGCATCCAATACGTGTTTTGTGTCATTGGATGAATATTTATGTCATTTTCGTCCTCCCCACAATTAATCTTGTCCAATTAGGGTTTTTAACCAATCTTGTGCATCCAATAGGAGTTTTTGTGTCATTGGATAAATATTTATGTCATTTTCGTCCTCCCTACAATTAATCTTGTCCAATTAGGGTTTCTAACCAATCTTGTGCATCCAATAGGTGTTTTTGTGTCATTTGATGAACATTTAGGTCATTTTCGTCCTTCCTAGGCTTATGCTTGTCCAATTACGGTTTGTAACCAATCTTGTGCATCCAATAGGTGTTTCATTGTCATTGGATGAACATTTAGGTCATTTTCGTCCTCCCTAAACTTAATCTTGTCCAATTAGGGTTTTTAACCAATCTTGTGCATCCAATAGGTGTTTTGTGCCATTGGATGAATATTTATGTCATTTTCGTCCTCCCTAAACTTAATCGTGTCCAATTAGGGTTTTTAACCAATCTTGTGCATCCAATAGGAGTTTTAGTGTCATTGGATAAATATTTATGTGATTTTCGTCCTCCCTACATTTAATCTTGTCCAATTAGGGTTTCTAACCAATCTTGTGCATCCAATAGGTGTTTTTGTGTCATTTGATGAACATTTAGGTCATTTTCGTCCTTCCTAGGCTTATGCTTGTCCAATTACGGTTTGTAACCAATCTTGTGCATCCAATAGGTGTTTCATTGTCATTGGATGAACATTTAGGTCATTTTCGTCCTCCCTAAACTTAATCTTGTCCAATTAGGGTTTCTAACCAATCTTGTGCATCCAATAGGTGTTTCATTGTCATTGGATGAACATTTAGGTCATTTTCGTCCTCCCTAAACTTAATCTTGTCCAATTAGGGTTTTTAACCAATCTTGTGCATCCAATAGGAGTTTTTGTGTCATTGGATAAATATTTATGTCATTTTCGTCCTCCCTACCATTAATCTTGTCCAATTAGGGTTTCTAACCAATCTTGTGCATCCAGTAGGTGTTTTTGTGTCATTTGATGAACATTTAGGTCATTTTCGTCCTTCCTAGGCTTATGCTTGTGCAATTAGGGTTTCTAACCAATCTCATGCGTCCAATAGGTGTTTTTGTGTCATTGGATGAACAATTAGGTCATTTTCGTCATCCCTAGGCTAATTCTTGTCCAATTAGGGTTTCTAACCAATCTTGTGCATCCAATAGGTGTTTTGTGTCATTGGATGAACAATTAGGTCATTTTCGTCCTCCTTAGGCTTATTCTTGACCAATTAGGGTTTTTAACCAATCTTGTGCATCCAAATAGGTGTTCTGTGTCATTGGATGAACATTTAGGTCATTTTCGTCCTCCCTAGGCTTATTCTTGTCCAATTAGGGTTTCTAACCAATCTTGTGCATCCAATACGTGTTTTGTGTTATTGGATGAACGTTTAGGTCATTTTCGTCCTCCCTAAACTTAATCTTGTCCAATTAGGGTTTCTAACCAATCTTGTGCATCCAATAGGTGTTTTGTGTCATTCTATGAACAATTAGGTCATTTTCATCCTCCTTAGTCTTATTCTTGTCCAATTCGGGTTTTTAACCAATCTTGTGCATCCAAATAGGTGTTTTTGTGTCATTGGATGAATATTTAGGTCATTTTCGTCCTCCCTACACTTAATCTTGTCCAATTAGGGTTTTTAACCAATCTTCTGCATCCAATAGGTGTTTTGTGCCATTGGATGAATATTTAGGTCATTTTCGTCCTCCCTAAACTTAATCTTGTCCAATTAGGGTTTCTAACGAATCTTGTGCATCCAATAGGTGTTTTTGTGTCATTGGATGAATATTTATGTCATTTTCGTCCTCCCTAAACTTAATCTTGTCCAATTAGGGTTTTTAACCAATCTTGTGCATCCAATAGGAGTTTTTGTGTCATTGGATAAATATTTATGTCATTTTCGTCCTCCCTACCATTAATCTTGTCCAATTAGGGTTTCTAACCAATCTTGTGCATCCAATAGGTGTTTTTGTGTCATTTGATGAACATTTAGGTCATTTTCGTCCTTCCTAGGCTTATGCTTGTCCAATTACGGTTTGTAACCAATCTTGTGCATCCAATAGGTGTTTCATTGTCATTGGATGAACATTTAGGTTATTTTCGTCCTCCCTAAACTTAATCTTGTCCTATTAGGGTTTCTAACCAATCTTGTGCATCCAATAGGTGTTTCATTGTCATTGGATGAACATTTAGGTCATTTTCGTCCTCCCTAAACTTAATCTTGTCCAATTAGGGTTTTTAACCAATCTTGTGCATCCAATAGGAGTTTTTGTGTCATTGGATAAATATTTATGTCATTTTCGTCCTCCCTACCATTAATCTTGTCCAATTAGGGTTTCTAACCAATCTTGTGCATCCAATAGGTGTTTTTGTGTCATTTGATGAACATTTAGGTCATTTTCGTCCTTCCTATGCTTATGCTTGTGCAATTAGGGTTTCTAACCAATCTTGTGCGTCCAATAGGTGTTTTTGTGTGATTGGATGAACAATTAGGTCATTTTCGTCATCCCTAGGCAAATTCTTGTCCAATTAGGGTTTCTAACCAATCTTGCGCATCCAATAGGTGTTTTGTGTCATTGGATGAACAATTAGGTCATTTTCGTCCTCCTTAGGCTTATTCTTGACCAATTAGGGTTTTTAACCAATCTTGTGCATCCAAATAGGTGTTCTGTGTCATTGGATGAACATTTAGGTCATTTTCGTCCTCCCTAGGCTTATTCTTGTCCAATTAGGGTTTCTAACCAATCTTGTGCATCCAATACGTGTTTTGTGTTATTGGATGAACGTTTAGGTCATTTTCGTCCTCCCTAAACTTAATCTTGTCCAATTAGGGTTTCTAACCAATCTTGTGCATCCAGTAGGTGTTTTTGTGTCGTTGGATGAACAATTAGGTCATTTTTGTCCTCCCTAGGCTAATTCTTGTACAATTATGGTTTTTAATCAATCTTGTGCATCCAATAGGTGTTTTGTGTCATTCTATGAACAATTAGGTCATTTTCGTCCTCCCTAGGCTAATTCTTGTCCAGTTAAGGTTTTTAACCAATCTTGTGCATCCAATAGGTGTTTTGTGTCATTGTATGAACAATTAGGTCATTTTCGTCCTCCTTAGGCTTATTCTTGTCCAATTAGGGTTTTTAACCAATCTTGTGCATCCAAATAGGTGTTTTTGTGTCATTGGATGAATATTTAGGTCATTTTCGTCCTCCCTACACTTAATCTTGTCCAATTAGGGTTTTTAACCAATCTTGTGCATCCAATAGGTGTTTTGTGCCATTGGATGAATATTTAGGTCATTTTCGTCCTCCCTAAACTTAATCTTGTCCAATTAGGGTTTCTAAAGAATCTTGTGCATCCAATAGGTGTTTTTGTGTCATTGGATGAATATTTATGTCATTTTCGTCCTCCCTAAACTTAATCTTGTCCAATTAGGGTTTTTAACCAATCTTGTGCATCCAATAGGTGTTTTTGTGTCATTGGATGAATATTTATGTCATTTTCGTCCTCCTTACACTTAATCTTGTCCAATTCGGGTTTTTAACCAATCTTGTGCATCCAATAGGTGTTTTGTGTCATTGGATGAACATTTAGGTCATTTTCGTCCTCCCTAAACTTAATCTTGTCCAATTAGGGTTTCTAACCAATCTTGTGCATCCAATATGTGTTTTTGTGTCATTGGATGAACAATTAGGTCATTTTCGTCCACCCTAGGCTTATGCTTGTCCAGTTAGGGTTTCTAACCACTCTTGTGCATCCAATAGGTGTTTTTGTGTCATTGGATGAACAATTAGGTCATTTTCGTCCACCCTAGGCTAATTCTTGTCCAATTACGGTTTCTAACCAATCTTGTGCATCCAATAGGTGTTTTGTGTCATTGGATGAACAAGTAGGTCATTTTCTTCCTGGCTAGGCTTATTCTTGTCCAATTAGGGTTTTTAACCAATCTATTGCATCCAATAGGTGTTTTGTGTCATTGGATGAACATTTAGGTCATTTTCGTCCTCCCTAAACTTAATCTTGTCCAGTTAGGGTTTCTAACCAATCTTGTGCATCCAATAGGTGTTTTTGTGTCATTGGATGAACAATTAGGTCATTTTCGTCCACCCTAGGCTAATTCTTGTCCAATTAGGGTTTCTAACCAATCTTGTGCATCCAATAGGTGTTTTGTGTCATTGGATGAACAATTAGGTCATTTTCGTCCTCCCTAGGCTAATTCTTGTCCAATTAGGGTTTTTAACCAATCTTGTGCATCTAATAGGTGTTTTGTGTCATTGGATGAACATTTAGGTCATTTTCGTCCCCCCTAAACTTAATCTTGTCCAATTAGGGTTTCTAACCAATCTTGTGCATCCAATAGGTGTTTTTGTGTCATTGGATGAACATTTAGGTCATTTACGTCCACCCTAGGCTAATTCTTGTCCAATTAGGGTTTCTAACCAATCTTGTGCATCCAATTGGTGTTTTGTGTCATTGGATGAACAATTAGGTCATTTTCGTCCTCCCGAGGCTAATTCTTGTCCAATTAGGGTTTTTAACCAATCTTGTGCATCCAATATGTGTTTTGTGTCATTGGATGAACATTTAGGTCATTTTCGTCTTCCCTAAACTTAATCTTGTCCAATTAGGGTTTCTAACCAATCTTATGCATCCAACAGGTGTTTTTGTGTCATTGGATGAACAATTAGGTCATTTTCGTCCTCCTTAGGCTAATTCTTGTCCAATTAGGGTTTTTAACCAATCTTGTGCATCTAATAGGTGTTTTGTGTCATTGGATGAACATTTAGGTCATTTTCGTCCCCCCTAAACTTAATCTTGTCCAATTAGGGTTTCTAACCAATCTTGTGCATCCAATAGGTGTTTTTGTGTCATTGGATGAACATTTAGGTCATTCTCGTCCTCCCTAAACTTAATCTTGTCCAATTAGGATTTCTAACCAATCTTGTGCATCCAATAGGTGTTTTTGTGTCATTGGATGAACATTTAGGTCATTTTCGTCCTCCCTAGGCTTATTCTTGTCCAATTAGGGTTTCTAACCAATCTTGTGCATCCAATAGGTATTTTTGTGTCATTGGATGAACAATTAGGTCATTTTCGTCCTCCCTAGGCTAATTCTTGTCCAATTAGGGTTTCTAACCAATCTTGTGCATCCAATAGGTGTTTTGTGTCATTGGATGAACAATTAGGTCATTTTCGTCCTCCCTAGGCTTATTCTTGTCCAATTAGGGTTTCTAACCAATCTTGTGCATCCAATACGTGTTTTGTGTCATTGGATGAACATTTAGGTCATTTTCGTCCTCCCTACACTTAATCTTGTCCAATTAGGGTTTTTAACCAATCTTGTGCATCCAAATAGGTGTTCTGTGTCATTGGATGAACATTTAGGTCATTTTCGTCCTCCCTAGGCTTATTCTTGTCCAATTAGGGTTTCTAACCAATCTTGTGCATCCAATACGTGTTTTGTGTTATTGGATGAACATTTAGGTCATTTCGTCCTCCCTAAACTTAATCTTGTCCAATTAGGGTTTCTAACCAATCTTGTGCATCCAGTAGGTGTTTTTGTGTCGTTGGATGAACAATTAGGTCATTTTCGTCCTCCCTAGGCTAATTCTTGTCCAGTTAAGGTTTTTAACCAATCTTGTGCATCCAATAGGTGTTTTGTGTCATTGTATGAACAATTAGGTCATTTTCGTCCTCCTTAGGCTTATTCTTGTCCAATTAGGGTTTTTAACCAATCTTGTGCATCCAAATAGGTGTTTTTGTGTCATTGGATGAATATTTAGGTCATTTTCGTCCTCCCTACACTTAATCTTGTCCAATTAGGGTTTTTAACCAATCTTGTGCATCCAATAGGTGTTTTGTGCCATTGGATGAATATTTAGGTCATTTTCGTCCTCCCTAAACTTAATCTTGTCCAATTAGGGTTTCTAACGAATCTTGTGCATCCAATAGGTGTTTTTGTGTCATTGGATGAATATTTATGTCATTTTCGTCCTCCCTAAACTTAATCTTGTCCAATTAGGGTTTTTAACCAATCTTGTGCATCCAATAGGAGTTTGTGTGTCATTGGATAAATATTTATGTCATTTTCGTCCTCCCTACAATTAATCTTGTCCAATTAGGGTTTCTAACCAATCTTGTGCATCCAATAGGTGTTTTTGGGTCATTTGATGAACATTTAGGTCATTTTCGTCCTTCCTAGGCTTATGCTTGTCCAATTACGGTTTGTAACCAATCTTGTGCATCCAATGGGTGTTTCATTGTCATTGGATGAACATTTAGGTCATTTTCGTCCTCCCTAAACTTAATCTTGTCCAATTAGGGTTTCTAACGAATCTTGTGCATCCAATAGGTGTTTTTGTGTCATTGGATGAATATTTATGTCATTTTCGTCCTCCCTAAACTTAATCTTGTCCAATTAGGGTTTTTAACCAATCTTGTGCATCCAATAGGAGTTTGTGTGTTATTGGATAAATATTTATGTCATTTTCGTCCTCCCTACAATTAATCTTGTCCAATTAGGGTTTCTAACCAATCTTGTGCATCCAATAGGTGTTTTTGGGTCATTTGATGAACATTTAGGTCATTTTCGTCCTTCCTAGGCTTATGCTTGTCCAATTACGGTTTGTAACCAATCTTGTGCATCCAATGGGTGTTTCATTGTCATTGGATGAACATTTAGGTCATTTTCGTCCTCCCTAAACTTAATCTTGTCCAATTAGGGTTTCTAACCAATCTTGTGCATCCAATAGGTGTTTCATTGTCATTGGATGAACATTTAGGTCATTTTCGTCCTCCCTCAACTTAATCATGTCCAATTAGGGTTTTTAACCAATCTTGTGCATCCAATAGGAGTTTTTGTGTCATTGGATAAATATTTATGTCATTTTCGTCCTCCCTACCATTAATCTTGTCCAATTAGGGTTTCTAACCAATCTTGTGCATCCAATAGGTGTTTTTGTGTCATTTGATGAACATTTAGGTCATTTTCGTCCTTCCTAGGCTTATGCTTGTCCAATTACGGTTTGTAACCAATCTTGTGCATCAAATAGGTGTTTCATTGTCATTGGATGAACATTTAGGTCATTTTCGTCCTCCCTAAACTTAATCTTGTCCAATTAGGGTTTCTAACCAATCTTGTGCATCCAATAGGTGTTTCATTGTCATTGGATGAACATTTAGGTCATTTTCGTCCTCCCTAGGCTTATGCTTGTCCAATTAGGGTTTCTAACCAATCTTGTGCATCCAATACGTGTTTTGTGTTATTGGATGAACGTTTAGGTCATTTTCGTCCTCCCTAGGCTTATGCTGGTCCAATTAGGGTTTTTAACCAATCTTGTGCATCCAAAAGGTGTTTTGTGTCATTAAATGAACATTTAGGTCATTTTCCTCCTCGCTAAACTTAATCTTGTCCAATTACGGTTTCTAACCAATCTTGTGCATCCAATATGTGTTTTTGTGTCATTGGATGAACATTTAGGTCATTTTCGTCCTCCCTAGGCTTATGCTTGTCCAATTAGGGTTTCTAACCAATCTTGTGCATCCAATAAGTGTTTTTGTGTGATTGGATGAACAATTAGGTCATTTTCGTCCTCCCTAGGCTTATTCTTGTCCAATTAGGGTTTTTAACCAATCTTGTGCATCCAATAGGTGTTTTTGTGTCATTGGATGAATATTTACGTCATTTTCGTGCTCCCTACACTTAATCTTGTTCAATTAGGGTTTTTGACCAATCTTTTGCATCCAATAAGTGTTTTTGTTGCATTGGATGAACATTTAGGTCATTTTCGTCCTCCCTAGGCTTATGCTTGTCCAATTAGGGTTTCTAACCAATCTTGTGCATCCAATAGGTGTTTTTGTGTCATTGGATGAACAATTAGGTCATTTTCGTCCTTTCTAGGCTAATTCTTGTCCAATTAGGGTTTCTAACCAATCTTGTGCATCCAATAGGTGTTTTGTGTCATTGGATGAACAATTAGGTCATTGTTTTCCTCCCTAGGCTTATTCTTGTCTAATTAAGGTTTCTAACCAATCTTGTGCATCCAATAGGTGTTTTGTGTCATTGGATGAACAGTTAGGTCATTTTCGTCCTCCCTAGGCTTATTCTTGTCCAATTAGGGTTTCTAACAAATCTTGTGCATCCAATACGTGTTTTGTGTCATTGGATGGACATTTAGGTCATTTTCGTCCTCCCTACACTTAATCTTGTCCAATTAGGATTTTTAACCAATCTTGTGCATCCAAATAGGTGTTCTGTGTCATTGGATGAACATTTAGCTCATTTTCGTCCTCCCTAGGCTTATTCTTGTACAATTAGGGTTTCTAACCAATCTTGTGCATCCAATACGTGTTTTGTGTTATTGGATGAACATTTAGGTCATTTCGTCCTCCCTAAACTTAATCTTGTCCAATTAGGGTTTCTAACCAATCTTGTGCATCCAGTAGGTGTTTTTGTGTCGTTGGATGAACAATTAGGTCATTTTCGTCCTCCCTAGGCTAATTCTTGTCCAGTTAAGGTTTTTAACCAATCTTGTGCATCCAATAGGTGTTTTGTGTCATTGTATGAACAATTAGGTCATTTTCGTCCTCCTTAGGCTTATTCTTGTCCAATTAGGGTTTTTAACCAATCTTGTGCATCCAAATAGGTGTTTTTGTGTCATTGGATGAATATTTAGGTCATTTTCGTCCTCCCTACACTTAATCTTGTCCAATTAGGGTTTTTAACCAATCTTGTGCATCCAATAGGTGTTTTGTGTCATTGGATGAACAATTAGGTCATTGTTGTCCTCCCTAGGCTTATTCTTGTCTAATTAAGGTTTCTAACCAATCTTGTGCATCCAATAGGTGTTTTGTGTCATTGGATGAACAATTAGGTCATTTTCGTCCTCCCTAGGCTTATTCTTGTCCAATTAGGGTTT
>JBBPBS010000510.1:258938-277754 GCA_037974835.1 Cicer judaicum | reverse complement strand
GAACATTTAGGTCATTTTCGTCCTCCCTAGGCTTATTCTTGTCCAATTAGGGTTTCTAACCAATCTTGTGCATCCACTAGGTGTTTTTGTGTCTTTGGATGAACATTTAGGTCATTTTCGTCCTCCCTAAACTTAATCTTGTCCAATTAGGGTTTCTAACCAATCTTGTGTGTCCAATAGGTGTTTTTGTGTCATTGGATGAACAATTAGGTCATTTTCGTCCTCCCTAGGCTTATTCTTGTCCAATTAGGGCTTCTAACCAATCTTGTGCATCCAAATACGTGTTTTTGTGTCATTGGATGAATATTTAGGTCATTTTCGTCCTCCCTACACTTAATCTTGTCCAATTAGGGTTTTTAACCAATCTTGTGCATCCAATAGGTGTTTTGTGCCATTGGATGAATATTTAGGTCATTTTCGTCCTCCCTAAACTTAATCTTGTCCAATTAGGGTTTCTAACGAATCTTGTGCATCCAATAGGTGTTTTTGTGTCATTGGATGAATATTTATGTCATTTTCGTCCTCCCTAAACTTAATCTTGTCCAATTAGGGTTTTTAACCAATCTTGTGCATCCAATAGGAGTTTTTGTGTCATTTGATGAACATTTAGGTCATTTTCATCCTTCCTAGGCTTACGCTTGTCCAATTAGGGTTTCTATCCAATCTTGTGCGTCCAATAGGTGTTTTTGTGTCATTGGATGAACAATTAGGTCATTTTCGTCCTCCTTAGGCTTATTCTTGTCCAATTAGGGTTTTTAACCAATCTTGTGCATCCAAATAGGTGTTTTGTGTCATTGGATGAACATTTAGGTCATTTTCGTCCTCCCTAGGCTTATTCTTGTCCAATTAGGGTTTCTAACCAATCTTGTGCATCCAATACGTGTTTTGTGTTATTGGATGAACATTTAGGTCATTTTCGTCCTTCCTACAATTAATCTTGTCCAATTAGGGTTTCTAACCAATCTTGTGCGTCCAATAGGTGTTTTTGTGTCATTGGATGAACAATTAGGTCATTTTCATCCTCCCTAGGCTTATTCTTGTCCAATTAGGGTTTCTATCCAATCTTGTGCGTCCAATAGGTGTTTTTGTGTCATTGGATGAACAATTAGGTCATTTTTGTCATCCCTAGGCTAATTCTTGTCCAATTAGGGTTTCTAACCAATCTTGTGCATCCAATAGGTGTTTTGTGTCATTGGATGAACAATTAGGTCATTTTCGTCCTCCTTAGGCTTATTCTTGTCCAATTAGGGTTTTTAACCAATCTTGTGCATCCAAATAGGTGTTTTGTGTCATTGGATGAACATTTAGGTCATTTTCGTCCTCCCTAGGCTTATTCTTCTCCAATTAGGGTTTCTAACCAATCTTGTGCATCCAATACGTGTTTTGTGTTATTGGATGAACATTTAGGTCATTTTCGTCCTCCCTACACTTAATCTTGTCCAATTAGGGTTTTTAACCAATCTTGTGCATCCAATAGGTGTTTTTGTATCATTGAATAAACATTTAGGTCATTTTCATCCTTCCTAGGCTTATGCTTGTCCAATTAGGGTTTCGAACCAATCTTGTGCATCCAATAGGTGTTTTGTGTCATTGTATGAACAATTAGGTCATTTTCGTCCTCCCTAGGCTTATTCTTGTCCAATTAGGGTTTTTAACCAATCTTGTGCATCCAATAGGTGTTTTTGTGTCATTGGATGAATATTTAGGTCATTTTCGTCCTCCCTACACTTAATCTTGTCCAATTAGGGTTTTTAACCAATCTTGTGCATCCAATAGGTGTTTTGTGTCATTGGATGAACATTTAGGTCATTTTCGTCCTCCCTAAACTTAATCTTGTCCAATTAGGGTTTCTAACCAATCTTGTGCATCCAATAGGTGTTTTTGTGTCATTGGATGAACAATTAGGTCGTTTTCGTCATCCCTAGGCTAATTCTTGTCCAATTAGGGTTTCTAACCAATCTTGTGCATCCTATAGGTGTTTTGTGTCATTGGATGAACAATTAGGTCATTTTCGTCCTCCTTAGGCTTATTCTTGTCCAATTAGGGTTTTTAACCAATCTTGTACATCCAAATAGGTGTTTTGTGTCATTGGATGAACATTTAGGTCATTTTCGTCCTCCCTAGGCTTATTCTTGTCCAATTAGGGTTTCTAACCAATCTTGTGCATCCAATAGGTGTTTTGTGTCATTGAATGAAGAATTAGGTCATTTTCGTCCTCCTTAGGCTTATTGTTGTCCAATTAGGGTTTTTAACCAATCTTGTGCATCCAAATAGGTGTTTTGTGTCATTGGATGAACATTTAGGTCATTTTCGTCCTCCCTAGGCTTATTCTTGTCCAATTAGGGTTTCTAACCAATCTTGTGCATCCAATACGTGTTTTGTGTTATTGGATGAACATTTAGGTCATTTTCGTCCTTCCTACAATTAATCTTGTCCAATTAGGGTTTCTAACCAATCTTGTGCGTCCAATAGGTGTTTTTGTGTCATTGGATGAACAATTAGGTCATTTTCGTCATCCCTAGGCTAATTCTTGTCCAATTAGGGTTTCTAACCAATCTTGTGCATCCAATAGGTGTTTTGTGTCATTGGATGAACAATTAGGTCATTTTCGTCCTCCTTAGGCTTATTCTTGTCCAATTAGGGTTTTTAACCAATATTGTGCATCCAAATAGGTGTTTTGTGTCATTGGATGAACATTTAGGTCATTTTCGTCCTCCCTAGGCTTATTCTTGTCCAATTAGGGTTTCTAACCAATCTTGTGCATCCAATACGTGTTTTGTGTTATTGGATGAACATTTAGGTCATTTTCGTCCTTCCTACAATTAATCTTGTCCAATTAGGGTTTCTAACCAATCTTGTGCGTCCAATAGCTGTTTTTGTGTCATTGGATGAACATTTAGGTCATTTTCGTCCTCCCTACACTTAATCTTGTCCAAGTATTTCTAACCAATCTTCTGCATCCAATAGGTGTTTTTGTGTCATTGGATGAACAATTAGGTCATTTTCGTCCTCCCTATGCTAATTCTTGTCCAATTAGGGCTTCTAACCAATCTTGTGCATCCAATAGGTGTTTTGTGTCATTGGATGAACATTTAGGTCGTTTTCGTCCTCCCTACACTTAATCTTGTCCAATTAGGGTTTTTAACCAATCTTGTTCAACGAATAGGTGTTTTGTGTCATTGGAGGAACATTTAGGTCATTTTCGTCCTCCCTAAACTTAATCTTGTCCAATTAGGGTTTCTAACCAATCTTGTGCATCCAATAGGTGTTTTTGTGTCCTTGGATGAACAATTAGGTCATTTTCGTCCTCCCTAGGCTTATTCTTGTCCAATTAGGGTTTCTAACCAATCTTGTGCATCCAATACGTGTTTTGTGTTATTGGATGAACATTTAGGTCATTTTCGTCCTTCCTACAATTAATCTTGTCCAATTAGGGTTTCTAACCAATCTTGTGCGTCCAATAGGTGTTTTTGTGTCATTGGATGAACAATTAGGTCATTTTCATCCTCCCTAGGCTTATTCTTGTCCAATTAGGGTTTTTTACCAATCTTGTGCATCCAATTGGTGTTTTGTGTCATTGTATGAACAATTAGGTCATTTTCGTCCTCCCTAGGCTTATTCTTGTCCAATTAGGGTTTTTAACCAATCTTGTGCATCCAATAGGTGTTTTTGTGTCATTGGAAAAATATTTATGTCATTTTCGTCCTCCCTACAATGAATCTTGTCCAATTAGGGTTTCTAACCAATCTTGTGCATCCAATAGGTGTTTTTGTGTCATTTGATGAACATTTAGGTCATTTTCATCCTTCCTAGGCTTACGCTTGTCCAATTAGGGTTTCTATCCAATCTTGTGCGTCCAATAGGTGTTTTTGTGTCATTGGATGAACAATTAGGTCATTTTCGTCATCCCTAGGCTAATTCTTGTCCAATTAGGGTTTCTAACCAATCTTGTGCATCCAATAGGTGTTTTGTGTCATTGGATGAACAATTAGGTCATTTTCGTCCTCCTTAGGCTTATTCTTGTCCAATTAGGGTTTTTAACCAATCTTGTGCATCCAAATAGGTGTTTTGTGTCATTGGATGAACATTTAGGTCATTTTCGTCCTCCCTAGGCTTATTCTTGTCCAATTAGGGTTTCTAACCAATCTTGTGCATCCAATACGTGTTTTGTGTTATTGGATGAACATTTAGGTCATTTTCGTCCTTCCTACAATTAATCTTGTCCAATTAGGGTTTCTAACCAATCTTGTGCGTCCAATAGCTGTTTTTGTGTCATTGGATGAACATTTAGGTCATTTTCGTCCTCCCTACACTTAATCTTGTCCAATTAGTATTTCTAACCAATCTTGTGTGTCCAATAGGTGTTTTTGTGTCATTGGATGAACAATTAGGTCATTTTCGTCCTCCCTAGGCTTATTCTTGTCCAATTAGGGTTTTTAACCAATCTTGTGCATCGAATAGGTTTTTTTGTGTCATTGGATGAATATTTAGGTCATTTTCGTCCTTCCTACAATTAATCTTGTCCAATTAGGGTTTCTAACCAATCTTGTGCGTCCAATAGGTGTTTTTGTGTCATTGGATGAACAATTAGGTCATTTTCATCCTCCCTAGGCTTATTCTTGTCCAATTAGGGTTTTTTACCAATCTTGTGCATCCAATTGGTGTTTTGTGTCATTGTATGAACAATTAGGTCATTTTCGTCCTCCCTAGGCTTATTCTTGTCCAATTAGGGTTTTTAACCAATCTTGTGCATCCAATAGGTGTTTTTGTGTCATTGGAAAAATATTTATGTCATTTTCGTCCTCCCTACAATGAATCTTGTCCAATTAGGGTTTCTAACCAATCTTGTGCATCCAATAGGTGTTTTTGTGTCATTTGATGAACATTTAGGTCATTTTCATCCTTCCTAGGCTTACGCTTGTCCAATTAGGGTTTCTATCCAATCTTGTGCGTCCAATAGGTGTTTTTGTGTCATTGGATGAACAATTAGGTCATTTTCGTCATCCCTAGGCTAATTCTTGTCCAATTAGGGTTTCTAACCAATCTTGTGCATCCAATAGGTGTTTTGTGTCATTGGATGAACAATTAGGTCATTTTCGTCCTCCTTAGGCTTATTCTTGTCCAATTAGGGTTTTTAACCAATCTTGTGCATCCAAATAGGTGTTTTGTGTCATTGGATGAACATTTAGGTCATTTTCGTCCTCCCTAGGCTTATTCTTGTCCAATTAGGGTTTCTAACCAATCTTGTGCATCCAATACGTGTTTTGTGTTATTGGATGAACATTTAGGTCATTTTCGTCCTTCCTACAATTAATCTTGTCCAATTAGGGTTTCTAACCAATCTTGTGCGTCCAATAGCTGTTTTTGTGTCATTGGATGAACATTTAGGTCATTTTCGTCCTCCCTACACTTAATCTTGTCCAATTAGTATTTCTAACCAATCTTGTGTGTCCAATAGGTGTTTTTGTGTCATTGGATGAACAATTAGGTCATTTTCGTCCTCCCTAGGCTTATTCTTGTCCAATTAGGGTTTTTAACCAATCTTGTGCATCGAATAGGTTTTTTTTGTGTCATTGGATGAATATTTAGGTCATTTTCGTCCTCCCTACACTTAATCTTGTCCAATTAGGGTTTCTAACCAATCTTGTGCATCCAATAGGTGTTTTTGTTTCATTGGATGAACATTTAGCTCATTTTCGTCCTCCCTAGGCTTATGCTTGTCCAATTAGGGTTTTTAACCAATCTTGTGCATCGAATAGGTTTTTTTAACCATTCTTGTGCATCCAATAGGTGTTTTTGTTTCATTGGATGAACATTTAGGTCATTTTCGTCCTCCATAGGCTTATGCTTGTCCAATTAGGGTTTCTAACCAATCTTGTGCGTCCAATAGGTGTTTTTGGGTCATTGGATGAACAATTATTTCATTTTCGTCCTCCCTATGCTAATTCTTGTACAATTAGGGCTTCTAACCAATCTTGTGCATCCAATAGGTGTTTTGTGTCATTGGATGAACATTTAGGTCGTTTTCGTCCTCCCTACACTTAATCTTGTCCAATTAGGGTTTTTAACCAATCTTGTTCATCGAATAGGTGTTTTGTGTGATTGGATGAACATTTAGGTCATTTTCGTCCTCCCTAAACTTAATCTTGTCCAATTAGGGTTTCTAACCAATCTTGTGCATCCAATAGGTGTTTTTGTGTCATTGGATGAACATTTAGCTCATTTTCGTCCTCCCTAGGCTTATGCTTGTCCAATTAGGGTTTTTAACCAATCTTGTGCATCCAAAAGGTGTTTTGTGTCATTGGATGAACATTTAGGTCATTTTCCTCCTCCCTAAACTTAATCTTGTCCAATTAGGGTTTCTAACGAATCTTGTGCATCCAATAGGTGTTTTTGTGTCATTGGATGAACATTTAGGTCATTTTCGTCCTCCCTAGGCTTATGCTTGTCCAATTAGGGTTTCTAACCAATCTTATGCATCCAATAGGTGTTTTGTGTCATTGGATGAATCTTATGCATCCAATTAGGGTTTTTAACCAATCTTGTGCATC
The DNA here is from genome assembly GCA_037974835.1 of Cicer judaicum. Classification (NCBI taxonomy): domain Eukaryota; kingdom Viridiplantae; phylum Streptophyta; class Magnoliopsida; order Fabales; family Fabaceae; genus Cicer; species Cicer judaicum. The sequence goes on along the minus strand of JBBPBS010000510.1, from coordinate 271,203 downwards.
CAATAGGAGTTTTTGTGTCATTGGATAAATATTTATGTCATTTTCGTCCTCCCTACATTTAATCTTGTCCAATTAGGGTTTCTAACCAATCTTGTGCATCCAATAGGTGTTTTTGTGTCATTTGATGAACATTTAGGTCATTTTCGTCCTTCCTAGGCTTATGCTTGTCCAATTAGGGTTTCTATCCAATCTTGTGCGTCCAATAGGTGTTTTTGTGTCATTAGATGAACAATTAGGTCATTTTCGTCATCCCTAGGCTAATTCTTGTCCAATTAGGGTTTCTAACCAATCTTGTGCATCCAATAGGTGTTTTGTGTCATTGGATGAACAATTAGGTCATTTTTGTCCTCCTTAGGCTTATTCTTGTCCAATTAGGGTTTTTAACCAATCTTGTGCATCCAAATAGGTGTTTTGTGTCATTGGATGAACATTTAGGTCATTTTCGTCCTCCCTAGGCTTATTCTTGTCCAATTAGGGTTTCTAACCAATCTTGTGCATCCAATACGTGTTTTGTGTTATTGGATGAACATTTAGGTCATTTTCGTCCTTCCTACAATTAATCATGTCCAATTAGGGTTTCTAACCAATCTTGTGCGTCCAATAGGTGTTTTTGTGTCATTGGATGAACAATTAGGTCATTTTCGTCCTCCCTAGGCTTATTCTTGTCCAATTAGGGTTTCTAACCAATCTTGTGCATCCAATAGCTGTTTTTGTGTCATTGGATGAACATTTAGGTCATTTTCGTCCTCCCTACACTTAATCTTGTCCAATTAGTATTTCTAACCAATCTTCTGCATCCAATTGGTGTTTTTGTGTAATTGGATAAACAATTAGGTCATTATCGTCCTCCCTAGGCTAAGCCTTGTCCAATTAGGGTTTCTAACCAATCTTGTGCATCCAATACGTGTTTTGTGTCATTGGATGAACAATTAGGTCATTTTCGCCTCCATAGGCTAATTCTTGTCCAATTAGGGTTTCTAACCAATCTTGTGCATCCAATAGGTGTTTTGTGTCATTGGATAAATATTTATGTCATTTTCGTCCTTCCTAAACTTAATCTTGTCCAATTAGGGTTTCTAACCAATCTTGTGTGTCCAATAGGTGTTTTTGTGTAATTGGATGAACAATTAGGTCATTTTCGTCCTCCCTAGGCTTATTCTTGTCCAATTAGGGTTTTTAACCAATCTTGTGCATCCAATAGGTTTTTTTGTGTCATTGGATGAATATTTAGGTCATTTTCGTCCTCCCTACACTTAATCTTGTTCAATTAGGGTTTTTAACCATTCTTGTGCATCCAATAGGTGTTTTTGTTGCATTGGATGAACATTTAGCTCATTTTCGTCCTCCATAGGCTTATGCTTGTCCAATTAGGGTTTCTAACCAATCTTGTGCGTCCAATAGGTGTTTTTGTGTCATTGGATGAACAATTAGGTCATTTTCGTCCTCCCTATGCTAATTCTTGTACAATTAGGGCTTCTAACCAATCTTGTGCATCCAATAGGTGTTTTGTGTCATTGGATGAACATTTAGGTCGTTTTCGTCCTCCCTACACTTAATCTTGTCCAATTAGGGTTTTTAAGCAATCTTGTTCATCGAATAGGTGTTTTGTGTGATTGGATGAAAATTTAGGTCATTTTCGTCCTCCCTAAACTTAATCTTGTCCAATTAGGGTTTCTAACCAATCTTGTGCATCCAATAGGTGTTTTTGTGTCATTGGATGAACATTTAGCTCATTTTCGTCCTCCCTAGGCTTATGCTTGTCCAATTAGGGTTTTTAACCAATCTTGTGCATCCAAAAGGTGTTTTGTGTCATTGGATGAACATTTAGGTCATTTTCCTCCTCCCTAAACTTAATCTTGTCCAATTAGGGTTTCTAACCAATCTTGTGCATCCAATAGGTGTTTTTGTGTCATTGGATGAACATTTAGGTCATTTTCGTCCTCCCTAGGCTTATTCTTGTCCAATTAGGGTTTCTAGCCAATCTTGTGCATCCAATAGGTGGTTTTGTGTCATTGGATGAACATTTAGGTCATTTTCGTCCTCCCTAAACTTAATCTTGTCCAATTAGGGTTTCTAACCAATCTTGTGCATCCAATAGGTGTTTTTGTGTCATTGGATGAACATTTAGGTCATTTTCGTCCTCCCTAGGCTTATGCTTGTCCAATTAGGGTTTCTAACCACTCTTGTGCATCCAATAGGTGTTTTTGTGTCATTGGATGAACAATTAGGTCATTTTCGTCCACCCTAGGCTAATTCTTGTCCAATTACGGTTTCTAACCAATCTTGTTCATCCAATTGGTGTTTTGTGTCATTGGATGAACAATTAGGTCATTTTCGTCCTCCCAAGGCTAATTCTTGTGCAATTAGGGTTTTTAACCAATCTTGTGCATCCAATAGGTGTTTTGTGTCATTGGATGAACATTTAGGTCATTTTCGTCCCCCCTAAACTTAATCTTGTCCAATTAGGGTTTCTAACCAATCTTGTGCATCCAATAGGTGTTTTTGTGTCATTGGATGAACAAGTAGGTCATTTTCGTCCTCGATAGGCTTATTCTTGTCCAATTAGGGTTTTTAACCAATCTTGTGCATCCAATAGGTGTTTTTGTGTAATTGGATGAACATTTAGGTCATTTTCGTCCTCCCTAGGCTTATTCTTGTCCAATTAGGGTTTCTAACCAATCTTGTGCATCCAATAGGTGTTTTGTGTCATTGGATGAACAAGTAGGTCATTTTCGTCCTCGCTAGGCTTATTCTTGTCCAATTAGGGTTTTTAACCAATCTTGTGCATCCAATAGGTGTTTTGTGTCATTGGATGAACAAGTAGGTCATTTTCGTCCTCGCTAGGCTTATTCTTGTCCAATTAGGGTTTTTAACCAATCTTGTGCATCCAATAGGTGTCATTGGATGAACATTTAGGTCATTTTCGTCCTCCCTAAACTTAATCTTGTCCAATTAGGGTTTCTAACCAATCTTGTGCATCCAATAGGTGTTTTTGTGTCATTGGATGAACATTTAGGTCATTTTCGTCCTCCCTAGGCTTATGCTTGTCCAATTAGGGTTTCTAACCACTCTTGTGCATCCAATAGGTGTTTTTGTGTCATTGGATGAACAATTAGGTCATTTTCGTCCAGCCTAGGCTAATTCTTGTCCAATTACGGTTTCTAACCAATCTTGTGCATCCAATTGGTGTTTTGTGTCATTGGATGAACAATTAGGTCATTTTCGTCCTCCCAAGGCTAATTCTTGTGCAATTAGGGTTTTTAACCAATCTTGTGCATCCAATAGGTGTTTTGTGTCATTGGATGAACATTTAGGTCATTTTCGTCCCCCCTAAACTTAATCTTGTCCAATTAGGGTTTCTAACCAATCTTGTGCATCCAATAGGTGTTTTTGTGTCATTGGATGAACATTTAGGTCATTTTCGTCCACCCTAGGCTAATTCTTGTCCAATTAGGGTTTCTAACCAATCTTGTGCATCCAATTGGTGTTTTCTGTCATTGGATGAACAATTAGGTCATTTTCGTCCTCCCTAGGCTAATTCTTCTCCAATTAGGGTTTCTAACCAATCTTGTGCATCCAATAGGTGTTTTTGTGTCATTGGATGAACAATTAGGTCATTTTCGTCCACCCTAGGCTAATTCTTGTCCAATTACGGTTTCTAACCAATCTTGTGCATCCAATTGGTGTTTTGTGTCATTGGATGACATATTAGGTCATTTTCGTCCTCCCTAGGCTAATTCTTGTCCAATTAGGGTTTTTAACCAATCTTGTGCATCCAATAGGTGTTTTGTGTCATTGGATGAACAAGTAGGTCATTTTCGTCCTCGCTAGGCTTATTCTTGTCCAATTAGGGTTTTTAACCAATCTTGTGCATCCAATAGGTGTTTTGTGTCATTGGATGAACATTTAGGTCATTTTCGTCCCCCCTAAACTTAATCTTGTCCAATTAGGGTTTCTAACCAATCTTGTGCATCCAATAGGTGTTTTTTTGTCATTGGATGAACAATTAGGTCATTTTCGTCCTCCCTAGGCTAATTCTTGTCCAATTAGGGTTTTTAACCAATCTTGTGCATCCAATAGGTGTTTTGTGTCATTGGATGAACATTTAGGTCATTTTCGTCCTCCCTAAACTTAATGTTGTCCAATTAGGGTTTTTAACCAATCTTGTGCATCCAATAGGTGTTTTTGTGTCATTGGATGAATATTTATGTCATTTTCGTCCTCCTTACACTTAATCTTGTCCAATTAGGGTTTTTAACCAATCTTTTGCATCCAATAGGTGTTTTGTGTCATTGGATGAACATTTAGGTCATTTTCGTCCTCCCTAAACTTAATCTTGTCCAATTAGGGTTTCTAACCAATCTTGTGCATCCAATAGGTGTTTTTGTGTCATTGGATGAATATTTATGTCATTTTCGTCCTCCCTAAACTTAATCTTGTCCAATTAGGGTTTTTAACCAATCTTGTGCATCCAATAGGAGTTTTTGTGTCATTGGATAAATATTTATGTCATTTTCGTCCTCCCTACAATTAATCTTGTCCAATAAGGGTTTCTAACCAATCTTGTGCATCCAATAGGTGTTTTTGTGTCATTCGATGAACATTTAGGTCATTTTCGTCCTTCCTAGGCTTATGCTTGTCCAATTAGGGTTTCTAACTATTCTTGAGCTTCCAATAGGTGTTTTTGTGTCATTGGATGAACAATTAGGTCATTTTCGTCATCCCTAGGCTAATTCTTGTCCAATTAGGGTTTCTAACCAATCTTGTGCATCCAATAGGTGTTTTGTGTCATTGGATGAATATTTATGTCATTTTCGTCCTCCCTAAACTTAATCTTGTCCAATTAGGGTTTTTAACCAATCTTGTGCATCCAATAGGTGTTTTTGTGTCATTGGATAAATATTTATGTCAATTTCGTCCTTCCTACAATTAATCTTGTCCAATTAGGGTTTCTAGCCAATCTTGTGCATCCAATCGGTGTTTTTGTGTGATTGGATGAACATTTAGGTCATTTTCGTTCTTCCTAGGCTTATGCTTGTCCAATTAGGGTTTCTAACCAATCTTGTGCGTCCAATAGGTGTTTTTGTGTCATTGGATGAACAATTTGGTCATTTTCGTCCTCCCTAGGCTTATTCTTGTCCAATTAGGGTTTTTAACCAATCTTGTGCATCCAATAGGTGTTTTTGTGTCATTGGATGAATAATTAGGGCATTTTCGTCTTCCCTAAACTTAACCTTGTCCAATTAGGGTTTCTAACCAATCTTGTGCATCCAATAGGTGTTTTTGTTGCATTGGATGAACATTTAGGTCATTTTCGTCCTCCCTAGGCTTATGCTTGTCCAATTAGGGTTTCTAACCAATCTTGTGCATCCAATAGGTGTTTTTAAGTCATTCGATAAATATTTATGTGATTTTCGTCCTCCCTAAACTTAATCTAGTCCAGTTAGGGTTTTTAACCAATCTTGTGCATCCAATACGTGTTTTGTGTCATTGGATGAACATTTAGGTCATTTTCCTCCTCCCTAAACTTAATCTTGTCCAATTAGGGTTTCTAACCAATCTTGTGCATCCAATAGGTGTTTTTGTGTCATTGGATAAATATTTATGTCATTTTCGTCCTCCCTAGGCTTATGCTTGTCCAATTAGGGTTTCTAACCAATCTTGTGCATCCAATAGGTGTTTTGTGTCATTGGATGAATATTTATGTCATTTTCGTCCTCCCTAAACTTAATCTTGTCCAATTAGGGTTTTTAACCAATCTTGTGCATCCAATAGGAGTTTTTGTGTCATTGGATAAATATTTATGTCATTTTCGTCCTCCCTAAACTTAATCTAGTCCAATTAGGGTTTTTAACCAATCTTGTGCATCCAATACGTGTTTTGTGTCATTGGATGAACATTTAGGTCATTTTCCTCCTCCCTAAACTTAATCTTGTCCAATTAGGGTTTCTAACCAATCTTGTGCATCCAATAGGTGTTTTTGTGTCATTGGATAAATATTTATGTCATTTTCGTCCTCCCTAGGCTTATGCTTCTCCAATTAGGGTTTCTAACCAATCTTGTGCATCCAATAGGTGTTTTGTGTCATTGGATGAATATTTATGTCATTTTCGTCCTCCCTAAACTTAATCTTGTCCAATTAGGGTTTTTAACCAATCTTGTGCATCCAATAGGAGTTTTTGTGTCATTGGGTAAATATTTATGTCATTTTCGTCCTCCCTACAATTAATCTTGTCCAATTAGGGTTTCTAACCAATCTTGTACATCCAATAGGTGTTTTTGTGTCATTTGATGAACATTTAGGTCATTTTCGTCCTTCCTAGGCTTATGCTTGTCCAATTAGGGTTTCTATCCAATCTTGTGCGTCCAATAGGTGTTTTTGTGTCATTGGACGAACAATTAGGTCATTTTCGTCATCCCTAGGCTAATTCTTGTCCAATTAGGGTTTCTAACCAATCTTGTGCATCCAATAGGTGTTTTGTGTCATTGGATGAATATTTATGTCATTTTCGTCCTCCCTAAACTTAATCTTGTCCAATTAGGGTTTTTAACCAATCTTGTGCATCCAATAGGCGTTTTTGTGTCATTGGATAAATATTTATGTCATTTTCGTCCTCCCTACAATTAATCTTGTCCAATTAGGGTTTCTAACCAATCTTGTGCATCCAATAGGTGTTTTTGTGTTATTTGATGAACATTTAGGTCATTTTCGTCCTTCCTAGGCTTATGCTTGTCCAATTAGGGTTTCTATCCAATCTTGTGCGTCCAATAGGTGTTTTTGTGTCATTGGACGAACAATTAGGTCATTTTCGTCATCCCTAGGCTAATTCTTGTCCAATTAGGGTTTCTAACCAATCTTGTGCATCCAATAGGTGTTTTGTGTCATTGGATGAACATTTAGCTCATTTTCGTCCTCCTTAGGCTTATTCTTGTCCAATTAGGGTTTTTAGCCAATCTTGTGCATCCAAATAGGTGTTTTGTGTCATTGGATGAACATTTAGGTCACTTTCGTCCTCCCTAGGCTTATTCTTGTCCAATTAGGGTTTCTAACCAATCTTGTGCATCCAATACGTGTTTTGTGTTATTGGATGAACATTTAGGTCATTTTCGTCCTCCCTACACTTAATCTTGTCCAATTAGGGTTTTTAACCAATCTTGTGCATCGAATAGGTGTTTTGTGTCATTGGATGAACATTTAGGTCATTTTCGTCCTCCTTAAACTTAATCTTGTCCAATTAGGGTTTCTAACCAATCTTGTGCATCCAATAGGTGTTTTTGTGTCGTTGGATGAACAATTAGGTCATTTTCGTCCTCCCTAGGCTAATTCTTGTCCAATTAGGGTTTTTAACCAATCTTGTGCATCCAATAGGTGTTTTGTGTCATTGTATGAACAATTTGGTCATTTTCGTCCTCCCTAGGCTTATTCTTGTCCAATTAGGGTTTTTACCCAATCTTGTGCATCCAATAGGTGTTTTTGTTGCATTGGATGAACATTTAGGTCATTATCGTCCTCCATAGGCTTATGCTTGTCCAATTAGGGTTTCTAACCAATCTTAGGCGTCCAATAGGTGTTTTTGTGTCATTGGATGAACAATTAGGTCATTTTCGTCCTCCCTATGCTAATTCTTGTCCAATTAGGGCTTCTAACCAATCTTGTGCATCCAATTGGTGTTTTGTGTCATTGGATGAACATTTAGGTCGTTTTCGTCCTCCCTACACTTAATCTTGTCCAATTAGGGTTTTTAACCAATCTTGTTCATCGAATAGGTGTTTTGTGTCATTGGATGAACATTTAGGTCATTTTCGTCCTCCCTAAACTTAATCTTGTCCAATTAGGGTTTCTAACCAATCTTGTGCATCCAATAGGTGTTTTTGTGTCCTTGGATGAACAATTAGGTCATTTTCGTCCTCCCTAGGCTTATTCTTGTCCAATTAGGGTTTCTAACCAATCTTGTGCATCCAATACGTGTTTTGTGTTATTGGATGAACATTTAGGTCATTTTCGTCCTTCCTACAATTAATCTTGTCCAATTAGGGTTTCTAACCAATCTTGTGCGTCCAATAGGTGTTTTTGTGTCATTGGATGAACAATTAGGTCATTTTCGTCCTCCCTAGGCTTATTCTTGTCCAATTAGGGTTTCTAACCATTCTTGTGCATCCAATAGCTGTTTTTGTGTCATTGGATGAACATTTAGGTCATTTTCGTCCTCCCTACACTTAATCTTGTCCAATTAGTATTTATAACCAATCTTCTGCATCCAATAGGTGTTTTTGTGTAATTGGATAAACAATTAGGTCATTATCGTCCTCCCTAGGCTAAGCCTTGTCCAATTAGGGTTTCTAACCAATCTTGTGCATCCAATACGTGTTTTGTGTCATTGGATGAACAATTAGGTCATTTTCGCCTCCCTAGGCTAATTCTTGTCCAATTAGGGTTTCTAACCAATCTTGTGCATCCAATAGGTGTTTTGTGTCATTGGATAAATATTTATTTCATTTTCGTCCTCCCTAAACTTAATGTTGTCCAATTAGGGTTTCTAACCAATCTTGTGTGTCCAATAGGTGTTTTTGTGTCATTGGATGAACAATTAGGTCATTTTCGTCCTCCCTAGGCTTATTCTTGTCCAATTAGGGTTTTTAACCAATCTTGTGCATCCAATAGGTTTTTTTGTGTCATTGGATGAATATTTAGGTCATTTTCGTCCTCCCTACACTTAATCTTGTTCAATTAGGGTTTTTAACCATTCTTGTGCATCCAATAGGTGTTTTTGTTGCATTGGATGAACATTTAGGTCATTTTCGTCCTCCATAGGCTTATGCTTGTCCAATTAGGGTTTCTAACCAATCTTGTGCGTCCAATAGGTGTTTTTGTGTCATTGGATGAACAATTAGGTCATTTTCGTCCTCCCTATGCTAATTCTTGTACAATTAGGGCTTCTAACCAATCTTGTGCATCCAATAGGTGTTTTGTGTCATTGGATGAACATTTAGGTCGTTTTCGTCCTCCCTACACTTAATCTTGTCCAATTAGGGTTTTTAACCAATCTTGTTCATCGAATAGGTGTTTTGTGTGATTGGATGAAAATTTAGGTCATTTTCGTCCTCCCTAAACTTAATCTTGTCCAATTAGGGTTTCTAACCAATCTTGTGCATCCAATAGGTGTTTTTGTGTCATTGGATGAACATTTAGCTCATTTTCGTCCTCCCTAGGCTTATGCTTGTCCAATTAGGGTTTCTAACCAATCTTGTGCATCCAATAGGTGTTTTGTGTCATTGGATGAATATTTATGTCATTTTCGTCCTCCCTAAACTTAATCTTGTCCAATTAGGGTTTTTAACCAATCTTGTGCATCCAATAGGAGTTTTTGTGTCATTGGATAAATATTTATGTCATTTTCGTCCTCCCTACAATTAATCTTGTCCAATTAGGGTTTCTAACCAATCTTGTGCATCCAATAGGTGTTTTCAGTCATTGGATAAATATTTAGGTTATTTTCGTCCTTCCTAGGCTTATGCTTGTCTAATTAGGGTTTCTAACCAATCTTGTGCGTCCAATAGGTGTTTTTGTGTCATTGGATGAACAATTAGGTCATTTTCGTCCTCCCTAGGCTAATTCTTGTCCAATTAGGGTTTCTAACCAATCTTGTGCTTCCAATAGGTGTTTTGTGTCATTGGATGAACAATTAGGTCATTTTCGTCCTTCCTAGGCTTATTCTGGTCCAATTACGGTTTGTAACCAATCTTGTGCATCCAATAGGTGTTTTATTGTCATTGGATGAACATTTAGGTCATTTTCGTCCTCCCTAAACTTATTCTTGTCCAATTAGGGTTTCTATCCAATCTTGTGCGTCCAATAGGTGTTTTTGTGTCATTGGATGAACAATTAGGTCATTTTCGTCATCCCTAGGCTAATTCTTGTCCAATTAGGGTTTCTAACCAATCTTGTGCATCCAATAGGTGTTTTGTGTCATTGGATGAACAATTAGGTCATTTTCGTCCTCCTTAGGCTTATTCTTGTCCAATTAGGGTTTTTAACCAATCTTGTGCATCCAAATAGGTGTTTTGTGTCATTGGATGAACATTTAGGTCACTTTCGTCCTCCCTAGGCTTATTCTTGTCCAATTAGGGTTTCTAACCAATCTTGTGCATCCAATACGTGTTTTGTGTTATTGGATGAACATTTAGGTCATTTTCATCCTCCCTACACTTAATCTTGTCCAATTAGGGTTTTTAACCAATCTTGTGCATCGAATAGGTGTTTTGTGTCATTGGATGAACATTTAGGTCATTTTCGTACTCCCTAAACTTAATGTTGTCCAATTAGGGTTTCTAACCAATCTTGTGTGTCCAATAGGTGTTTTTGTGTCATTGGATGAACAATTAGGTCATTTTCGTCCTCCCTAGGCTTATTCTTGTCCAATTAGGGTTTTTAACCAATCTTGTGCATCCAATAGGTTTTTTTGTGTCATTGGATGAATATTTAGGTCATTTTCGTCCTCCCTACACTTAATCTTGTTCAATTAGGGTTTTTAACCATTCTTGTGCATCCAATAGGTGTTTTTGTTGCATTGGATGAACATTTAGGTCATTTTCGTCCTCCATAGGCTTATGCTTGTCCAATTAGGGTTTCTAACCAATCTTGTGCACCCAATAGGTGTTTTTGTGTCATTGGATGAATAATTAGGTCATTTTCGTCCTCCCTATGCTAATTCTTGTACAATTAGGGCTTCTAACCAATCTTGTGCATCCAATAGGTGTTTTGTGTCATTGGATGAAAATTTAGCTCATTTTCGTCCTCCCTAGGCTTATGCTTGTCCAATTAGGGTTTTTAACCAATCTTGTGCATCCAAAAGGTGTTTTGTGTCATTGGATGAACATTTAGGTTATTTTCCTCCTCCCTAAACTTAATCTTGTCCAATTAGGGTTTCTAACCAATCTTGTGCATCCAATAGGTGTTTTTGTGTCATTGGATGAACATTTAGGTCATTTTCGTCCTCCCTAGGCTTATGCTTGTCCAATTAGGGTTTCTAACCAATCTTGTGCATCCAATAGGTGTTTTGTGTCATTGGATGAATATTTATGTCATTTTCGTCCTCCCTAAACTTAATCTTGTCCAATTAGGGTTTTTAACCAATCTTGTGCATCCAATAGGAGTTTTTGTGTCATTGGATAAATATTTATGTCATTTTCGTCCTCCCTACAATTAATCTTGTCCAATTAGGGTTTCTAACCAATCTTGTGCATCCAATAGGTGTTTTCAGTCATTGGATGAATATTTAGGTCATTTTCGTCCTTCCTAGGCTTATGCTTGTCTAATTAGGGTTTCTAACCAATCTTGTGCGTCCAATAGGTGTTTTTGTGTCATTGGATGAACAATAAGGTCATTTTCGTCCTCCCTAGGCTAATTCTTGTCCAATTAGGGTTTCTAACCAATCTTGTGCTTCCAATAGGTGTTTTGTGTCATTGGATGAACAATTAGGTCATTTTCGTCCTCCCTAGGCTTATTCTGGTCCAATTACGGTTTGTAACCAATCTTGTGCATCCAAAAGGTGTTTTATTGTCATTGGATGAACATTTAGGTCATTTTCGTCCTCCCTAAACTTATTCTTGTCCAATTAGGGTTTCTATCCAATCTTGTGCGTCCAATAGGTGTTTTTGTGTCATTGGATGAACAATTAGGTCATTTTCGTCATCCCTAGGTTAATTCTTGTCCAATTAGGGTTTCTAACCAATCTTGTGCATCCAATAGGTGTTTTGTGTCATTGGATGAACAATTAGGTCATTTTCGTCCTCCTTAGGCTTATTCTTGTCCAATTAGGGTTTTTAACCAATCTTGTGCATCCAAATAGGTGTTTTATGTCATTGGATGAACATTTAGGTCACTTTCGTCCTCCCTAGGCTTATTCTTGTCCAATTAGGGTTTCTAACCAATCTTGTGCATCCAATACGTGTTTTGTGTTATTGGATGAACATTTAGGTCATTTTCGTCCTCCCTACACTTAATCTTGTCCAATTAGGGTTTTTAACCAATCTTGTGCATCGAATAGGTGTTTTGTGTCATTGGATGAACATTTAGGTGATTTTCGTCCTCCTTAAACTTAATCTTGTCCAATTAGGGTTTCTAACCAATCTTGTGCATCCAATAGGTGTTTTTGTGTCTTTGGATGAACAATTAGGTCATTTTCGTCCTCCCTAGGCTAATTCTTGTCCAATTAGGGTTTTTAACTAATCTTGTGCATCCAATAGGTGTTTTGTGTCATTGTAT
>JBBPBS010000510.1:187141-258897 GCA_037974835.1 Cicer judaicum | reverse complement strand
ATTTTCGTCCTTCCTAGGCTTATGCTTGTCTAATTAGGGTTTCTAACCAATCTTGTGCGTCCAATAGGTGTTTTTGTGTCATTGGATGAACAATTAGGTCATTTTCGTCCTCCCTAGGCTAATTCTTGTCCAATTAGGGTTTCTAACCAATCTTGTGCTTCCAATAGGTGTTTTGTGTCATTGGATGAACAATTAGGTCATTTTCGTCCTCCCTAGGCTTATTCTGGTCCAATTACGGTTTGTAACCAATCTTGTGCATCCAATAGGTGTTTTATTGTCATTGGATGAACATTTAGGTCATTTTCGTCCTCCTTAGGCTTATTCTTGTCCAATTAGGGTTTTTAACCAATCTTGTGCATTCAATAGGGGTTTTTGTGTCATTGGAGGAACACTTAGGTCATTTTCGTCCTCCCTAAACTTAATCTTGTCCAATTTGGGTTTCTAACCAATCTTGTGCATCCAATAGGTGTTTTTGTGTCATTGGATGAACTAATAGGTTATTTTCGTCCTGCCTAGGGTAATTCTTGTCCAATTAGGGTTTCTAACCAATCTTGTGCATCCAATACGTGTTTTGTGTCATTGGATGAACATTTAGGTCATTTTCGTCCTCCCTACACTTAATCTTGTCCAATTAGGGTTTTTAACCAATCTTGTGCATCGAATAGGTGTTTTGTGTCATTGGATGAACATTTAGGTCATTTTCGTCCTCCCTAAACTTAATCTTGTCCAATTAGGGTTTCTACCCAATCTTGTGCATCCAATAGATGTTTTTGTGTCGTTGGATGAACAATTAGGTCATTTTCGTCCTCCCTAGGCTAATTCTTGTCCAATTAGGGTTTGTAACCAATCATGTGCATCCAATAGGTGTTTTATCGTCATTGGATGAACATTTAGGTCATTTTCGTCCTCCCTAAACTTAATCTTGTCCAATTAGGGTTTCTAACCAATCATGTGCATCCAATAGGTGTTTTGGTCATTGGATGAACAATTTAGTCATTTTCGTCCTCCCTAGGCTAATTCTTGTCCAATTAGGCTTTTTAACCAATCTTGTGTATCCAAGAGGTGTTTTTGTGTCATTGGATAAATATTTATGTCATTTTCGTCCTCCCTACAATTAATCTTGTCCAATTATGGTTTCTAACCAATCTTGTGCATCCAATAGGTGTTTTTGTGTCATTGGATGAACATTTACGTCATTTTTGTCCTTCCTAGACTTATGCTTGTCCAATTAGGATTTCTAACCAATCTTGTGCGTCCAATTGGTGTTTTTGTGTCATTGGATGAACAATTAGGTCATTTTCGTCCTCCCTAGGCTAATTCTTGTCGAATTAGGGTTTCTAACCAATCTTGTGCATCCAATAGGTGTTTTGTGTCATTGGATGAACAATTAGGTCATTTTCGTCCTCCTTAGGCTTATTCTTGTCCAGTTAGGGTTTTTAACCAATCTTGTGCATCCAATAGGGGTTTTTGTGTCATTGGTTGAATAGTTAGGTCATTTTCGTCCTCCCTACACATAATCTTGTCCAATTAGGGTTTTTAACCAATCTTGCGCATCCAATAGGTGTTTTGTGTCATTGGATGAACACTTAGGTCATTTTCGTCCTCCCTAAACTTAATCTTGTCCAATTTGGGTTTCTAACCAATGTTGTGCATCCAATAGGTGTTTTTGTGTCATTGGATGAACTATTAGGTTATTTTCGTCCTCCCTAGGCTAATTCTTGTCCAATTAGGGTTTCTAACCAATCTTGTGCATCCACTACGTCTTTTGTGTCATTGGATGAACATTTAGGTCATTTCGTCCTCCCTACACTTAATCTTGTCCAATTAGGATTTCTAACCAACCTTGTGCATCCACTACGTCTTTTGTGTCATTGGATGAACAATTAGGTCATTTTCATCCTCCCTAGGCTTATTCTTGTCCAATTAGGGTTTTTAACCAATCTTGGGCATCCAATAGGTGTTTTTGGGTCATTGGATCAATATTTAGGTCATTTTCGTCCTCCCTAAACTTAATCTTGTCCAATTTGGGTTTCTAACCAATCTTGTGCATCCAATAGGTGTTTTTGTGTCATTGGATGAACTATTAGGTTATTTTCGTCCTCCCTAGGCTAATTCTTGTCCAATTAGGGTTTCTAACCAATCTTGTGCATCCACTACGTCTTTTGTGTCATTGGATGAACATTTAGGTCATTTTCGTCCTCCCTACACATAATCTTGTCCAATTAGGGTTTTTAACCAATCTTGCGCATGCAATAGGTGTTTTGTGTCATTGGATGAACACTTAGGTCATTTTCGTCCTCCCTAAACTTAATCTTGTCCAATTTGGGTTTCTAACCAATCTTGTGCATCCAATAGGTGTTTTTGTGTCATTGGATGAACTATTAGGTTATTTTCGTCCTCCCTAGGCTAATTCTTGTCCAATTAGGGTTTCTAACCAATCTTGTGCATCCACTACGTCTTTTGTGTCATTGGATGAACATTTAGGTCATTTTCGTCCTCCCTACACTTAATCTTGTCCAATTAGGGTTTTTAACCAACCTTGTGCATCCAATAGGTGTTTTTGTGTCATTGGATGAACAATTAGGTCATTTTCATCCTCCCTAGGCTTATTCTTGTCCAATTAGGGTTTTTAACCAATCTTGGGCATCCAATAGGTGTTTTTGGGTCATTGGATGAATATTTAGGTCATTTTCGTCCTCCCTAAACTTAATCTTGTCCAATTAGGGTTTTTAACCAATCTTGTGCATCCAATAGGTGTTTTGTGTCATTGGATGAATATTTATGTCATTTTCGTCCTCCCTAAACTTAATCTTGTCCAATTAGGGTTTTTAACCAATCTTGTGCATCCAATAGGTGTTTTTGTGTCATTGGATAAATATTTATGTCAATTTCGTCCTTCCTACAATTAATCTTGTCCAATTAGGGTTTCTAGCCAATCTTGTGCATCCAATCGGTGTTTTTGTGTGATTGGATGAACATTTAGGTCATTTTCGTTCTTCCTAGGCTTATGCTTGTCCAATTAGGGTTTCTAACCAATCTTGTGCGTCCAATAGGTGTTTTTGTGTCATTGGATGAACAATTTGGTCATTTTCGTCCTCCCTAGGCTTATTCTTGTCCAATTAGGGTTTTTAACCAATCTTGTGCATCCAATAGGTGTTTTTGTGTCATTGGATGAATAATTAGGGCATTTTCGTCTTCCCTAAACTTAACCTTGTCCAATTAGGGTTTCTAACCAATCTTGTGCATCCAATAGGTGTTTTTGTTGCATTGGATGAACATTTAGGTCATTTTCGTCCTCCCTAGGCTTATGCTTGTCCAATTAGGGTTTCTAACCAATCTTGTGCATCCAATAGGTGTTTTTAAGTCATTCGATAAATATTTATGTGATTTTCGTCCTCCCTAAACTTAATCTAGTCCAGTTAGGGTTTTTAACCAATCTTGTGCATCCAATACGTGTTTTGTGTCATTGGATGAACATTTAGGTCATTTTCCTCCTCCCTAAACTTAATCTTGTCCAATTAGGGTTTCTAACCAATCTTGTGCATCCAATAGGTGTTTTTGTGTCATTGGATAAATATTTATGTCATTTTCGTCCTCCCTAGGCTTATGCTTGTCCAATTAGGGTTTCTAACCAATCTTGTGCATCCAATAGGTGTTTTGTGTCATTGGATGAATATTTATGTCATTTTCGTCCTCCCTAAACTTAATCTTGTCCAATTAGGGTTTTTAACCAATCTTGTGCATCCAATAGGAGTTTTTGTGTCATTGGATAAATATTTATGTCATTTTCGTCCTCCCTAAACTTAATCTTGTCCAATTAGGGTTTCTAACCAATCTTGTGCATCCAGTAGGTGTTTTTGTGTCGTTGGATGAACAATTAGGTCATTTTCGTCCTCCCTAGGCTAATTCTTGTCCAATTAAGGTTTTTAATCAATCTTGTGCTTCCAATAGGTGTTTTGTGTCATTCTATGAACAATTAGGTCATTTTCGTCCTCCTTAGTCTTATTCTTGTCCAATTAGGGTTTTTAACCAATCTTGTGCATCCAAATAGGTGTTTTTGTGTCATTGGATGAATATTTAGGTCATTTTCGTCCTCCCTACACTTAATCTTGTCCAATTAGGGTTTTTAACCAATCTTGTGCATCCAATAGGTGTTTTGTGCCATTGGATGAATATTTAGGTCATTTTCGTCCTCCCTAAACTTAATCTTGTCCAATTAGGGTTTCTAACGAATCTTGTGCATCCAATAGGTGTTTTTGTGTCATTGGATGAATATTTATGTCATTTTCGTCCTCCCTAAACTTAATCTTGTCCAATTAGGGTTTTTAACCAATCTTGTGCATCCAATAGGAGTTTTTGTGTCATTGGATAAATATTTATGTCATTTTCGTCCTCCCTACAATTAATCTTGTCCAATTAGGGTTTCTAACCAATCTTGTGCATCCAATAGGTGTTTTTGTGTCATTGGATGAACAATTAGGTCATTTTCGTCATCCCTAGGCTAATTCTTGTCCAATTAGGGTTTCTAACCAATCTTGTGCATCCAATACGTGTTTTGTGTCATTGGATGAATATTTATGTCATTTTCGTCCTCCCTACAATTAATCTTGTCCAATTAGGGTTTCTAACCAATCTTGTGCATCCAATATGTGTTTTGTGTCATTGGATCAATATTTATGTCATTTTCGTCCTCCCAAAACTTAATCTTGTCCAATTAGGGTTTTTAACCAATCTTGTGCATCCAATAGGAGTTTTTGTGTCATTGGATAAATATTTATGTCATTTTCGTCCTCCCTACAATTAATCTTGTCCAATTAGGGTTTCTAACCAATCTTGTGCATCCAATAGGTGTTTTGTGTCATTGGATGAATATTTATGTCATTTTCGTCCTCCCTAAACTTAATCTTGTCCAATTAGGGTTTTTAACCAATCTTGTGCATCCAATAGGTGTTTTTGTGTCATTGGATAAATATTTATGTGATTTTCGTCCTTCCTACAATTAATCTTGTCCAATTAGGGTGTTTAACCAATCTTGTGCGTCCAATAGGTGTTTTTGTGTCATTGGATGAACAATTAGGTCATTTTCGTCCTCCCTAGGCTTATTCTTGTCCAATTAGGGTTTTTAACCAATCTTGTGCCTCCAATAGGTGTTTTTGTGTCATTGGATGAATTTTTAGGTCATTTTCGTCCTCCCTACACTTAATCTTGTCCAATTAGGGTTTTTAACCAATCTTGTGCATCCAATAGGTGTTTTGTGTCATTGGATGAATATTTAGTTCATTTTCGTCCTCCCTAAACTTAATCTTGTCCAATTAGGGTTTCTAACGAATCTTGTGCATCCAATAGGTGTTTTTGTGTCATTGGATGAACATTTAGGTCATTTTCGTCCTCCTTAGGCTTATTCTTGTCCAATTAGGGTTTTTAACCAATCTTGAGCGTCCAAATAGGTGTTTTGTGTCATTGGATGAACATTTAGGTCATTTTCGTCCTCCCTAGGCTAATTCTTGTCCCATTAGGGTTTCTAACCAATCTTGTGCATCCAATACGTGTTTTGTGTCATTGGATGAACATTTAGGTCATTTTCGTCCTCCCTACACTTAATCTTGTCCAATTAGGGTTTTTAACCAATCTTGTGCGTCGAATAGGTGTTTTGTGTCATTGGATGAACATTTAGGTCATTTTCGTCCTCCCTAAACTTAATCTTGTCCAAATAGGGTTTCTACCCAATCTTGTGCATCCAATAGATGTTTTTGTGTCGTTGGATGAACAATTAGGTCATTTTCGTCCTCCCTAGGCTAATTCTTGTCCAATTAGGGTTTGTAACCAATCATGTGCATCCAATAGGTGTTTTATTGTCATTGGATGAACATTTAGGTCATTTTCGTCCTCCCTAAACTTAATCTTGTCCAATTAGGGTTTCTAACCAATCATGTGCATCCAATAGGTGTTTTGGTCATTGGATGAACAATTAAGTCATTTTCGTCCTCCCTAGGC
This sequence comes from Cicer judaicum, assembly GCA_037974835.1. Taxonomy (NCBI): domain Eukaryota; kingdom Viridiplantae; phylum Streptophyta; class Magnoliopsida; order Fabales; family Fabaceae; genus Cicer; species Cicer judaicum. The sequence continues at coordinate 252,903 of JBBPBS010000510.1, read as the reverse complement.
TAATTCTTGTCCAATTAGGGTTTTTAACCAATCTTGTGCATCCAAGAGGTGTTTTTGTGTCATTGGATAAATATTTATATCATTTATGTCCTCCCTACAATTAATCTTGTCCAATTATGGTTTCTAACCAATCTTGTGCATCCAATAGGTGTTTTTGTGTCATTGGATGAACATTTACGTCATTTTTGTCCTTCCTAGACTTATGCTTGTCCAATTAGGGTTTCTTACCAATCTTGTGCGTCCAATTGGTATTTTTGTGTCATTGGATGAACAATTAGGTCATTTTCGTCCTCCCTAGGCTAATTCTTGTCGAATTAGGGTTTCTAACCAATCTTGTGCATCCAATAGGTGTTTTGTGTCATTGGATGAACAATTAGGTCATTTTCGTCCTCCTTAGGCTTATTCTTGTCCAATTAGGGTTTATAACAAATCATGTGCATTCAATAGGGGTTTTTGTGTCATTGGATGAACACTTAGGTCATTTTCGTCCTCCCTAAACTTAATCTTGTCCAATTTGGGTTTCTAACCAATCTTGTGCATCCAATAGGTGTTTTTGTGTCATTGGATGAACTATTAGGTTATTTTCGTCCTCCCTAGGCTAATTCTTGTCCAATTAGGGTTTCTAACCAATCTTGTGCATCCACTACGTCTTTTGTGTCATTGGATGAACATTTAGGTCATTTTCGTCCTCCCTACACTTAATCTTGTACAATTAGGGTTTTTAACCAACCTTGTGCATCCAATAGGTGTTTTTGTGTCATTGGATGAACAATTAGGTCATTTTCATCCTCCCTAGGCTTATTCTTGTCCAATTAGGGTTTTTAACCAATCTTGGGCATCCAATAGGTGTTTTTGGGTCATTGGATGAATATTTAGGTCATTTTCGTCCTCCCTAAACTTAATCTTGTCCAATTAGGGTTTGTAACCAATCTTGTGCATCCAATAGGTGTTTTGTGTCATTGGATGAACATTTAGGTCACTTTCGTCCTCCCTAGGCTTATTCTTGTCCAATTAGGGTTTCTAACCAATCTTGTGCATCCAATACGTGTTTTGTGTTATTGGATGAACATTTAGGTCATTTTCGTCCTCCCTACACTTAATCTTGTCCAATTAGGGTTTTTAACCAATCTTGTGCATCCAAATAGGTGTTTGGTGTCATTGGATGAACATTTAGGTCAATTTCTTCCTCCTTAAACTTAATCTTGTCCAATTAGGATTTCTAACCAATCTTGTGCATCCAATAGGTGTTTTTGTGTCATTGGATGAACAATTAGGTCATTTTCATCCTCCCTAGGCTTATTCTTGTCCAATTAGGGTTTTTAACCAATCTTGGGCATCCAATAGGTGTTTTTGGGTCATTGGATGAATATTTAGGTCATTTTCGTCCTCCCTACAATTAATCTTGTCCAATTAGGGTTTCTAGCCAATCTTGTGCATCCAATAGGTGTTTTTGTGTCATTCGATGAACATTTAGGTCATTTTCGTCCTTCCTAGGCTTATGCTTGTGCAATTAGGGTTTATAACCAATCTTGTGCGTCCAATAGGTGTTTTTGTGTCATTGGATGAACAATTAGGTCATTTTCGTCCTCCTTAGGCTTATTCTTGTCCAATTAGGGTTTTTAACCAATCTTGTGCATCCAAATAGGTGTTTTGTGTCATTGGATGAACATTTAGGTCATTTTCGTCCTCCCTAGGCTTATTCTTGTCCAATTAGGGTTTCTAACCAATCTTGTGTTTCCAATAGGTGTTTTGTGTCATTGGATGACCAATTAGGTCATTTTCGTCCTCTCTAGGCTTATTCTGGTCCAATTACGGTTTGTAACCAATATTGTGCATCCAATAGGTGTTTTATTGTCATTGGATGAACATTTAGGTCATTTTCGTCCTCCCTAAACTTAATCTTGTCCAATTAGGGTTTCTAACCAATCTTGTGCATCCAATAGGTGTTTTGGTCATTGGATGAACAATTAAGTGATTTTCGTCCTCCCTAGGCTAATTCTTGTCCAATTAGGGTTTCTAACCAATCTTGTGCATCCAATACGTGTTTTGTGTTATTGGATGAACATTTAGGTCATTTTCGTCCTCCCTACACTTAATCTTGTCCAATTAGGGTTTTTAACCAATCTTGTGCATCGAATAGGTGTTTTGTGTCATTGGATGAACATTTAGGTCATTTACGTCCTCCCCAAACTTAATCTTGTCCAATTAGGGTTTCTAACCAATCTTGTGCATCCAATAGGTGTTTTTGTGTCGTTGGATGAACAATTAGCTCATTTTCGTCCTCCCTAGGCTAATTCTTGTCCAATTAGGGTTTTTAACCAATCTTGTGCATCCAATAGGTGTTTTGTGTCATTGTATGAACAATTAGGTCATTTTCGTCCTCCCTAGGCTTATTCTTGTCCAATTAGGGTTTTTAACCAATCTTGTGCATCCAATAGGTGTTTTTGTGTCATTGGATGAATATTTAGGTCATTTTCGTCCTCCCTACACTTAATCTTGTCCAATTAGGGTTTTTAACCAATCTTGTGCATCCAATAGGTGTTTTGTGTCATTGGATGAATATTTAGGTCATTTTCGTCCTCCCTAAACTTAATCTTGTCCAATTAGGGTATCTAACCAATCTTGTGCATCCAATAGGTGTTTTTGTGTCATTGGATGAACATTTAGGTCATTTTCATCCTTCCTAGGCTTATGCTTGTCCAATTAGGGTTTCGAACCAATCTTGTGCATCCAATAGGTGTTTTGTGTCATTGTATGAACAATTAGGTCATTTTCGTCCTCCCTAGGCTTATTCTTGTCCAATTAGGGTTTTTAACCAATCTTGTGCATCCAATAGGTGTTTTTGTGTCATTGGATGAATATTTAGGTCATTTTCGTCCTCCCTACACTTAATCTTGTCCAATTAGGGTTTTTAACCAATCTTGTGCATCCAATAGGTGTTTTGTGTCATTGGATGAATATTTAGGTCATTTTCGTCCTCCCTAAACTTAATCTTGTCCAATTAGGGTTTCTAACAAATCTTGTGCATCCAATAGGTGTTTTTGTGTCATTGGATGAACATTTAGGTCATTTTCATCCTTCCTAGGCTTATGCTTGTCCAATTAGGGTTTCGAACCAATTTTGTGCGTCCAATAGGTGTTTTTGTGTCATTGGATGAACAATTATGTCATTTTCGTCCTCCCTAAACTTAATCTTGTCCAGTTAGGGTTTCTAACCAATCTTTTGCATCCGATAGGTGTTTTTGTGTCATTGAATGAACATTTATGTCATTTTCGTCCTCCCTAAACTTAATCTTGTCCAATTTGGGTTTTTAACCAATCTTGTGCATCCAATAGGAGTTTTTTGTCATTAGATAAATATTTATGTCATTTTCGTCCTCCCTACAATTAATCTTGTCCAATTAGGGTTTCTAACCAATCTTGTGCATCCAATAGGTGTTTTTGTGTCATTTGATGAACATTTAGGTCATTTTCGTCCTTCCTAGGCTTATGCTTGTCCAATTAGGGTTTCTAACTAATCTTGAGCGTCCAATAGATGTTTTTGTGTCATTGGATGAACAATTAGGTCATTTTCGTCATCCCTAGGCTAATTCTTGTCCAATTAGGGTTTCTAACCAATCTTGTGCATCCAATACGTGTTTTGTGTCATTGGATGAACAATTAGGTCATTTTCGTCCACCCTAGGCTAATTCTTGTCCAATTAGGGTTTCTAACCAATCTTGTGCATCCAATAGGTGTTTTGTGTCATTGGATGAATATTTAGGTCATTTTCGTCCTCCCTAAACTTAATCTTGTCCAATTAGGGTTTCTAACCAATCTTGTGCATCCAATAGGTGTTTTTGTGTCATTGGATGAACATTTAGGTCATTTTCGTCCTCCCTAGGCTTATGCTTGTCCAATTAGGGTTTCTAACCAATCTTGTGCATCCAATAGGTGTTTTTGTGTCATTGGATGAACATTTAGGTCATTTTCGTCCTAGCCTTGGCTTATGCTTGTCCAATTAGGTTTTCTAACCAATCTTGTGCATCCAATAGGTGTTTTGTGTCATTGCATGAACAATTAGGTCATTTTCGTCCTCCCTAGGCTTATTCTTGTCCAATTAGTGCTTCTAACCAATCTTGTGCATCCAATAGGTGTTTTTGTGTCATTGGATGAACATTTAGGTCTTTTTCGTCCTCCCTAAACTTAAACTTGTCCAATTACGGTTTCTAACCAATCTTGTGTATCCAATAGGTGTTTTTGTGTCATTGGAAGAATATTTAGATCATTTTCGTCCTCCCTAGGCTAATTCTTGTCCAATTAGGGTTTCTAACCAATCTATTGCATCTAATAGGTGTTTTGTGTCATTGGATGAACAAGTTGGTCATTTTCGTCCTCCCTAGGCTTATTCTTGTCCAATTAGGGTTTTTAACCAATCTTGTGCATCCAATAGGTGTTTTGTGTCATTGGATGAACAATTAGGTCATTTTCGTCCTCCCTAGGCTTATTCTTGTCCAATTAGGGTTTTTAACCAATCTTGTGCATCCAATTGGTGTTTTTGTGTCATTGGATGAATATTTAGGTCATTTTCGTCCTCCCTACACTTAATCTTGTCCAATTAGGGTTTTTAACCAATCTTGTGCATCCAATAGGTGTTTTGTGTCATTGGATGAATATTTAGGTCATTTTCGTCCTTCCTAGGCTTATGCTTGTCTAATTAGGGTTTCTAACCAATCTTGTGCGTCCAATAGGTGTTTTTGTGTCATTGGATGAACAATTAGGTCATTTTCGTCCTCCCTAGGCTAATTCTTGTCCAATTAGGGTTTCTAACCAATCTTGTGCTTCCAATAGGTGTTTTGTGTCATTGGATGAACAATTAGGTCATTTTCGTCCTCCCTAGGCTTATTCTGGTCCAATTACGGTTTGTAACCAATCTTGTGCATCCAATAGGTGTTTTATTGTCATTGGATGAACATTTAGGTCATTTTCGTCCTCCTTAGGCTTATTCTTGTCCAATTAGGGTTTTTAACCAATCTTGTGCATTCAATAGGGGTTTTTGTGTCATTGGAGGAACACTTAGGTCATTTTCGTCCTCCCTAAACTTAATCTTGTCCAATTTGGGTTTCTAACCAATCTTGTGCATCCAATAGGTGTTTTTGTGTCATTGGATGAACTAATAGGTTATTTTCGTCCTGCCTAGGGTAATTCTTGTCCAATTAGGGTTTCTAACCAATCTTGTGCATCCAATACGTGTTTTGTGTCATTGGATGAACATTTAGGTCATTTTCGTCCTCCCTACACTTAATCTTGTCCAATTAGGGTTTTTAACCAATCTTGTGCATCGAATAGGTGTTTTGTGTCATTGGATGAACATTTAGGTCATTTTCGTCCTCCCTAAACTTAATCTTGTCCAATTAGGGTTTCTACCCAATCTTGTGCATCCAATAGATGTTTTTGTGTCGTTGGATGAACAATTAGGTCATTTTCGTCCTCCCTAGGCTAATTCTTGTCCAATTAGGGTTTGTAACCAATCATGTGCATCCAATAGGTGTTTTATTGTCATTGGATGAACATTTAGGTCATTTTCGTCCTCCCTAAACTTAATCTTGTCCAATTAGGGTTTCTAACCAATCATGTGCATCCAATAGGTGTTTTATGCTTGTCCAATTAGGGTTTCTAACTAATCTTGAGCGTCCAATAGGTGTTTTTGTGTCATTGGATGAACAATTAGGTCATTTTCGTCATCCCAAGGCTAATTCTTGTCCAATTAGGGTTTCTAACCAATCTTGTGCATCCAATACGTGTTTTGTGTCATTGGATGAACAATTAGGTCATTTTCGTCCTCCCTAGGCTAATTCTTGTCCATTTAGGGTTTCTAACCAATCTTGTGCATCCAATAGGTGTTTTGTGTCATTGGATGAATATTTATGTCATTTTCGTCCTCCCTAAACTTAATCTTGTCCAATTAGGGTTTTTAACCAATCTTGTGCATCCGATAGGTGTTTTTGTGTCATTGGATGAATATTTAGGTCATTTTCGTCCTCCCTAAACTTAATCTTGTCCAATTAGGGTTTCTAACGAATCTTGTGCATCCAATAGGTGTTTTTGTGTCATTGGATGAACATTTAGGTCATTTTCGTCCTCCTTAGGCTTATTCTTGTCCAATTAGGGTTTTTAACCAATCTTGAGCGTCCAAATAGGTGTTTTGTGTCATTGGATGAACATTTAGGTCATTTTCGTCCTCCCTAGGCTAATTCTTGTCCCATTAGGGTTTCTAACCAATCTTGTGCATCCAATACGTGTTTTGTGTCATTGGATGAACATTTAGGTCATTTTCGTCCTCCCTACACTTAATCTTGTCCAATTAGGGTTTTTAACCAATCTTGTGCGTCGAATAGGTGTTTTGTGTCATTGGATGAACATTTAGGTCATTTTCGTCCTCCCTAAACTTAATCTTGTCCAAATAGGGTTTCTACCCAATCTTGTGCATCCAATAGATGTTTTTGTGTCGTTGGATGAACAATTAGGTCATTTTCGTCCTCCCTAGGCTAATTCTTGTCCAATTAGGGTTTGTAACCAATCATGTGCATCCAATAGGTGTTTTATTGTCATTGGATGAACATTTAGGTCATTTTCGTCCTCCCTAAACTTAATCTTGTCCAATTAGGGTTTCTAACCAATCATGTGCATCCAATAGGTGTTTTGGTCATTGGATGAACAATTAAGTCATTTTCGTCCTCCCTAGGCTAATTCTTGTCCAATTAGGGTTTTTAACCAATCTTGTGCATCCAAGAGGTGTTTTTGTGTCATTGGATAAATATTTATATCATTTATGTCCTCCCTACAATTAATCTTGTCCAATTATGGTTTCTAACCAATCTTGTGCATCCAATAGGTGTTTTTGTGTCATTGGATGAACATTTACGTCATTTTTGTCCTTCCTAGACTTATGCTTGTCCAATTAGGGTTTCTAACCAATCTTGTGCGTCCAATTGGTATTTTTGTGTCATTGGATGAACAATTAGGTCATTTTCGTCCTCCCTAGGCTAATTCTTGTCGAATTAGGGTTTCTAACCAATCTTGTGCATCCAATAGGTGTTTTGTGTCATTGGATGAACAATTAGGTCATTTTCGTCCTCCTTAGGCTTATTCTTGTCCAATTAGGGTTTTTAACCAATCATGTGCATTCAATAGGGGTTTTTGTGTCATTGGATGAACACTTAGGTCATTTTCGTCCTCCCTAAACTTAATCTTGTCCAATTTGGGTTTCTAACCAATCTGGTGCATCCAATAGGTGTTTTTGTGTCATTGGATGAACTATTAGGTTATTTTCGTCCTCCCTAGGCTAATTCTTGTCCAATTAGGGTTTCTAACCAATCTTGTGCATCCACTACGTCTTTTGTGTTATTGGATGAACATTTAGGTCATTTTCGTCCTCCCTACACTTAATCTTGTCCCATTTGGGTTTTTAACCAACCTTGTGCATCCAATAGGTGTTTTTGTGTCATTGGATGAACAATTAGGTCATTTTCATCCTCCCTAGGCTTATTCTTGTCCAATTAGGGTTTTTAACCAATCTTGGGCATCCAATAGGTGTTTTTGGGTCATTGGATGAATATTTAGGTCATTTTCGTCCTCCCTAAACTTAATCTTGTCCAATTAGGGTTTGTAACCAATCTTGTGCATCCAATAGGTGTTTTGTGTCATTGGATGAACATTTAGGTCATTTTCGTCCTCCCTAAACTTAATCTTGTCCAATTAGGGTTTCTAACCAATCATGTGCATCCAATAGGTGTTTTTGTCATTGGATGAACAATTCAGTCATTTTCGTCCTCCCTAGGCTAATTCTTGTCCAATTAGGGTTTTTAACCAATCTTGTGCATCCAAATAGGTGTTTGGTGTCATTGGATGAACATTTAGGTCAATTTCTTCCTCCCTAAACTTAATCTTGTCCAATTAGGATTTCTAACCAATCTTGTGCATCCAATAGGTGTTTTTGTGTCATTGGATGAACAATTAGGTCATTTTCATCCTCCCTAGGCTTATTCTTGTCCAATTAGGGTTTTTAACCAATCTTGGGCATCCAATAGGTGTTTTTGGGTCATTGGATGAATATTTAGGTCATTTTCGTCCTCCCTACAATTAATCTTGTCCAATTAGGGATTCTAGCCAATCTTGTGCATCCAATAGGTGTTTTTGTGTCATTCGATGAACATTTAGGTCATTTTCGTCCTTCCTAGGCTTATGCTTGTGCAATTAGGGTTTCTAACCAATCTTGTGCGTCCAATAGGTGTTTTTGTGTCATTGGATGAACAATTAGGTCATTTTCGTCCTCCTTAGGCTTATTCTTGTCCAATTAGGGTTTTTAACCAATCTTGTGCATCCCAATAGGTGTTTTGTGTCATTGGATGAACATTTAGGTCATTTTCGTCCTCCCTAGGCTTATTCTTGTCCAATTAGGGTTTCTAACCAATCTTGTGTTTCCAATAGGTGTTTTGTGTCATTGGATGACCAATTAGGTCATTTTCGTCCTCTCTAGGCTTATTCTGGTCCAATTACGGTTTGTAACCAATATTGTGCATCCAATAGGTGTTTTATTGTCATTGGATGAACATTTAGGTCATTTTCGTCCTCCCTAAACTTAATCTTGTCCAATTAGGGTTTCTAACCAATCTTGTGCATCCAATAGGTGTTTTGGTCATTGGATGAACAATTAAGTGATTTTCGTCCTCCCTAGGCTAATTCTTGTCCAATTAGGGTTTCTAACCAATCTTGTGCATCCAATACGTGTTTTGTGTTATTGGATGAACATTTAGGTCATTTTCGTCCTCCCTACACTTAATCTTGTCCAATTAGGGCTTTTAACCAATCTTGTGCATCGAATAGGTGTTTTGTGTCATTGGATGAACATTTAGGTCATTTACGTCCTCCCCAAACTTAATCTTGTCCAATTAGGGTTTCTAACCAATCTTGTGCATCCAATAGGTGTTTTTGTGTCGTTGGATGAACAATTAGCTCATTTTCATCCTCCCTAGGCTAATTCTTGTCCAATTAGGGTTTTTAACCAATCTTGTGCATCCAATAGGTGTTTTCTGTCATTGTATGAACAATTAAGTCATTTTCGTCCTCCTTAGGCTTATTCTTGTCCAATTAGGGTTTTTAACCAATCATGTGCATTCAATAGGGGTTTTTGTGTCATTGGATGAACACTTAGGTCATTTTCGTCCTCCCTAAACTTAATCTTGTCCAATTTGGGTTTCTAACCAATCTGGGGCATCCAATAGGTGTTTTTGTGTCATTGGATGAACTATTAGGTTATTTTCGTCCTCCCTAGGCTAATTCTTGTCCAATTAGGGTTTCTAACCAATCTTGTGCTTCCACTACGTCTTTTGTGTCATTGGATGAACATTTAGGTCATTTTCGTCCTCCCTACACTTAATCTTGTCCAATTAGGGTTTTTAACCAACCTTCTGCATCCAATAGGTGTTTTTGTGTCATTGGATGAACAATTAGGTCATTTTCATCCTCCCTAGGCTTATTCTTGTCCAATTAGGGTTTTTAACCAATCTTGGGCATCCAATAGGTGTTTTGTGTCATTGGATGAACATTTAGGTCATTTTCGTCCTCCCTAGGCTTATTCTTGTCCAATTAGGGTTTCTAACCAATCTTGTGTTTCCAATAGGTGTTTTGTGTCATTGGATGACCAATTAGGTCATTTTCGTCCTCTCTAGGCTTATTCTGGTCCAATTACGGTTTGTAACCAATATTGTGCATCCAATAGCTGTTTTATTGTCATTGGATAAACATTTAGGTCATTTTCGTCCTCCCAAAACTTAATCTTGTCCAATTAGGGTTTCTAACCAATCTTGTGCATCCAATAGGTGTTTTGGTCATTGGATGAACAATTAAGTGATTTTCGTCCTCCCTAGGCTAATTCTTGTCCAATTAGGGTTTCTAACCAATCTTGTGCATCCAATACGTGTTTTGTGTTATTGGATGAACATTTAGGTCATTTTCGTCCTCCCTACACTTAATCTTGTCCAATTAGGGTTTTTAACCAATCTTGTGCATCGAATAGGTGTTTTGTGTCATTGGATGAACATTTAGGTCATTTACGTCCTCCCCAAACTTAATCTTGTCCAATTAGGGTTTCTAACCAATCTTGTGCATCCAATAGGTGTTTTTGTGTCGTTGGATGAACAATTAGCTCATTTTCGTCCTCCCTAGGCTAATTCTTGTCCAATTAGGGTTTTTAACCAATCTTGTGCATCCAATAGGTGTTTTGTGTCATTGTATGAACAATTAGGTCATTTTCGTCCTCCCTAGGCTTATTCTTGTCCAATTAGGGTTTTTAACCAATCTTGTGCATCCAATAGGTGTTTTTGTGTCATTGGATGAATATTTAGGTCATTTTCGTCCTCCCTACACTTAATCTTGTCCAATTAGGGTTTTTAACCAATCTTGTGCATCCAATAGGTGTTTTTGTGTCATTGGATGAATATTTAGGTCATTTTCGTCCTTCCTAGGCTTATGCTTGTCCAATTAGGGTTTCTAACCAATCTTGTGCGTCCAATAGGTGTTTTTGTGTCATTGGATGAACAATTAGGTCATTTTCGTCCTCCCTAGGCTAATTCTTGTCCAATTAGGGTTTCTAACCAATTTTGTGCTTTCAATAGGTGTTTTGTGTCATTGGATGAAAAATTAGGTCATTTTCGTCCTCCCTAGGCTTATTCTGGTCCAATTACGGTTTGTAACCAATCTTGTGCATCCAATAGGTGTTTTATTGTCATTGGATGAACATTTAGGTCATTTTCGTCCTCCCTAAACTTAATCTTGTCCAATTAGGGTTTCTAACCAATCTTGTGCATCCAATAGGTGTTTTGGTCATTGGATGAACAATTAAGTCATTTTCGTCCTCCCTAGGCTTATGCTTGTCCAATTAGGGTTTCTAACCAATCTTGTGCGTCCAATAGGTGTTTTTGTGTCATTGGATGAACAAGTAGGTCATTTTCGTCCTCCCTAGGCTAATTCTTGTCCAATTAGGGTTTTTAACCAATCTTGTGCATCCAAGTGGTGTTTTTGTGTCATTGGATAAATATTTATGTCATTTTCGTCCTCCCTACAATTAATCTTGTCCAATTATGGTTTCTAACCAATCTTGTGCATCCAATAGGTGTTTTTGTGTCATTGGATGAACATTTACGTCATTTTTGTCCTTCCTAAACTTATGCTTGTCCAATTAGGGTTTCTAACCAATCTTGTGCGTCCAACTGGTGTTTTTGTGTCATTGGATGAACAATTAGGTGATTTTCGTCCTCCCTAGGCTAATTCTTGTCGAATTAGGGTTTCTAACCAATCTTGTGCATCCAATAGGTGTTTTGTGTCATTGGATGAACAATTAGGTCATTTTCGTCCTCCTTAGGCTTATTCTTATCCAATTAGGGTTTTTAACCAATCTTGTGCATTCAATAGGGATTTTTGTGTCATTGGTTGAATAGTTAGGTCATTTTCGTCCTCCCTACACATAATCTTGTCCAATTAGGGTTTTTAACCAATCTTGCGCATCCAATAGGTGTTTTGTGTCATTGGATGAACACTTAGGTCATTTTCGTCCTCCCTATACTTAATCTTGTCCAATTTGGGTTTTTAACCAATCTTGTGCATCCAATAGGTGTTTTTGTGTCATTGGATGAACTATTAGGTTATTTTCGTCCTCCCTAGGCTAATTCTTGTCCAATTAGTGTTTCTAACCAATCTTTTGCATCCACTACGTCTTTTGTGTCATTGGATGAACATTTAGGTCAATTTCGTCCTCCCTACACTTAATCTTGTCCAATTAGGGTTTTTAACCAACCTTGTGCATCCAATAGGTGTTTTTTTGTCATTGGATGAACAATTAGGTCATTTTCATCCTCCCTAGGCTTATTCTTGTCCAATTAGGGTTTTTAACCAATCTTGGGCATCCAATAGGTGTTTTTGGGTCATTGGATGAATATTTAGGTCATTTTCGTCCTCCCTACAATTAATCTTGTCCAATTAGGGTTTCTAGCCAATCTTGTGCATCCAATAGGTGTTTTTGTGTCATTTGATGAACATTTAGGTCATTTTCGTCCTTCCTAGGCTTATGCTTGTGCAATTTGGGTTTCTAACCAATCTTGTGCGTCCAATAGGTGTTTTTGTGTCATTGGATGAACAATTAGGTCATTTTCGTCCTCCTTAGGCTTATTCTTGTCCAATTAGGGTTTTTAACCAATCTTGTGCATCCAAATAGGTGTTTTGTGTCATTGGATGAACATTTAGGTCATTTTCGTCCTCCCTAGCCTTATTCTTGTCCAATTAGGGTTTCTAACCAATCTTGTGCTTCCAATAGGTGTTTTGTGTCATTGGATAAACAATTAGGTCATTTTCGTCCTCCCTTGGCTTATTTTGGTCCAATTACAGTTTGTAACCAATCTTGTGCATCCAATAGGTGTTTTATTGTCATTGGATGAACATTTAGGTCATTTTCGTCCTCCCTAAACATAATCTTGTCCAATTAGGGTTTCTAACCAATCTTGTGCATCCAATAGGTGTTTTGGTCATTGGATGAACAATTAAGTCATTTCCGTCCTCCCTAGGCTAATTCTTGTCCAATTAGGGTTTCTAACCAATCTTGTGCATCCAATACGTGTTTTGTGTCATTGGATGAACATTTAGGTCATTTTCGTCCTCCCTACACTTAATCTTGTCCAATTAGGGTTTTTAACCAACTTGTGCATCGAATAGGTGTTTTGTGTCATTGGATGAACATTTAGGTCATTTTCGTCCTCCCTAAACTTAATCTTGTCCAATTAGGGTTTCTAACCAATCATGTGCATCCAATAGGTGTTTTGGTCAATGGATGAACAATTAAGTCATTTTCGTCCTCCCTAGGCTAATTCTTGTCCAATTAGGGTTTTTAACCAATCTTGTGCATCCAAGAGGTGTTTTTGTGTCATTGGATAAATATTTATGTCATTTTCGTCCTCCCTACAATTAATCTTGTCCAATTATGGTTTCTAACCAATCTTGTGCATCCAATAGGTGTTTTTGTGTCATTGGATGAACATTTACGTCATTTTTGTCCTTCCTAAACTTATGCTTGTCCAATTAGGGTTTCTAACCAATCTTGTGCGTCCAACTGGTGTTTTTGTGTCATTGGATGAACAATTAGGTCATTTTCGTCCTCCCTAGGCTAATTCTTGTCGAATTAGGTTTTCTAACCAATCTTGTGCATCCAATAGGTGTTTTGTGTCATTGGATGAACAATTAGGTCATTTTCGTCCTCCTTAGGCTTATTCTTGTCCAATTAGGGTTTTTAACCAATCTTGTGCATTCAATAGGGATTTTTGTGTCATTGGTTGAATAGTTAGGTCATTTTCGTCCTCCCTACACATAATCTTGTCCAATTAGGGTTTTTAACCAATCTTGCGCATCCAATAGGTGTTTTGTGTCATTGGATGAACACTTAGGTCATTTTCATCCTCCCTATACTTAATCTTGTCCAATTTGGGTTTTTAACCAATCTTGTGCATCCAATAGGTGTTTTTGTGTCATTGGATGAACTATTAGGTTATTTTCGTCCTCCCTAGGCTAATTCTTGTCCAATTAGTGTTTCTAACCAATCTTTTGCATCCACTACGTCTTTTGTGTCATTGGATGAACATTTAGGTCAATTTCGTCCTCCCTACACTTAATCTTGTCCAATTAGGGTTTTTAACCAACCTTGTGCATCCAATAGGTGTTTTTTTGTCATTGGAGGAACAATTAGGTCATTTTCATCCTCCCTAGGCTTATTCTTGTCCAATTAGGGTTTTTAACCAATCTTGGGCATCCAATAGGTGTTTTTGGGTCATTGGATGAATATTTAGGTCATTTTCGTCCTCCCTACAATTAATCTTGTCCAATTAGGGTTTCTAGCCAATCTTGTGCATCCAATAGGTGTTTTTGTGTCATTTGATGAACATTTAGGTCATTTTCGTCCTTCCTAGGCTTATGCTTGTGCAATTTGAGTTTCTAACCAATCTTGTGCGTCCAATAGGTGTTTTTGTGTCATTGGATGAACAATTAGGTCATTTTCGTCCTCCTTAGGCTTATTCTTGTCCAATTAGGGTTTTTAACCAATCTTGTGCATCCAAATAGGTGTTTTGTGTCATTGGATGAACATTTAGGTCATTTTCGTCCTCCCTAGCCTTATTCTTGTCCAATTAGGGTTTCTAACCAATCTTGTGCTTCCAATAGGTGTTTTGTGTCATTGGATAAACAATTAGGTCATTTTCGTCCTCCCTAGGCTTATTCTGGTCCAATTACAGTTTGTAACCAATCTTGTGCATCCAATAGGTGTTTTATTGTCATTGGATGAACATTTAGGTCATTTTCGTCCTCCGTAAACATAATCTTGTCCAATTAGGGTTTCTAACCAATCTTGTGGATCCAATAGGTGTTTTGGTCATTGGATGAACAATTAAGTCATTTCCGTCCTCCCTAGGCTAATTCTTGTCCAATTAGGGTTTTTAACCAATCTTGTGCATCCAAATAGGTGTTTTGTGTCATTGGATGAACATTTAGGTCATTTTCGTCCTCCCTACACTTAATCTTGTCCAATTAGGGTTTTTAACCAATCTTGTGCATCGAATAGGTGTTTTGTGTCATTGGATGAACATTTAGGTCATTTTCTTCCTCCCTAAACATAATCTTGTCCAATTAGGGTTTCTACCCAATCTTGTGCATCCTATAGATGTTTTTGTGTCGTTGGATGAACAATTAGGTCATTTTCGTCCTCCCTAAGCTAATTCTTGTCCAATTAGGGTTTGTAACCAATCATGTGCATCCAATAGGTGTTTTATTGTCATTGGATGAACATTTAGGTCATTTTCGTCCTCCCTAAACTTAATCTTGTCCAATTAGGGTTTCTAACCAATCATGTGCATCCAATAGGTGTTTTGGTCATTGGATGAACAATTAAGTCATTTTCGTCCTCCCTAGGCTAATTCTTGTCCAATTAGGGTTTTTAACCAATCTTGTGCATCCAAGAGGTGTTTTTGTGTCATTGGATAAATATTTATGTCATTTTCGTCCTCCCTACAATTAATCTTGTCCAATTAGGGTTTCTAACCAATCTTGTGCATCCAATAGGTGTTTTTGTGTCATTGGATGAACATTTACGTCATTTTTGTCCTTCCTAGGCTTATGCTTGTCCAATTAGGGTTTCTAACCAATCTTGTGCGTCCAATTGGTGTTTTTGTGTCATTGGATGAACAATTAGGTCATTTTCGACCTCCCTAGGGTAATTCTTGTCGAATTAGGGTTTCTAACCAATCTTGTGCATCCAATAGGTGTTTTGTGTCATTGGATGAACAATTAGGTCATTTTCGTCCTCCTTAGGCTTATTCTTGTCCAATTAGGGTTTTTAACCAATCTTGTGCATCCAATAGGGGTTTTTGTGTCATTGGTTGAATAGTTAGGTCATTTTCGTCCTCCCTACACATAATCTTGTCCAATTAGGGTTTTTAACCAATCTTGAGCATCCAATAGGTGTTTTGTGTCATTGGATGAACACTTAGGTCATTTTCGTCCTCCCTAAACTTAATCTTGTCCAATTTGGGTTTCTAACCAATCTCCTGCATCCAATAGGTGTTTTTGTGTCATTGGATGAACTATTAGGTTATTTTCGTCCTCCCTAGGCTAATTCTTGTCCAATTAGGGTTTCTAACCAATCTTGTGCATCCACTACGTCTTTTGTGTCATTGTATGAACATTTAGGTCATTTTCGTCATCCCTACACTTAATCTTGTCCAATTAGGGTTTTTAACCAACCTTGTGCATCCAATAGGTGTTTTTGTGTCATTGGATGAACAATTAGGTCATTTTCATCCTCCCTAGGCTTATTCTTGTCCAATTAGGGTTTTTAACCAATCTTGGGCATCCAATAGGTGTTTTTGGGTCATTGGATGAATATTTAGGTCATTTTGGTCCTCCCTAAACTTAATCTTGTCCAATTAGGGTTTCTAACCAATCTTGTGCATCCAATAGGTGTTTTTGTTTCATTTGATGAACATTTAGGTCATTTTGGTCCTTCCTAGGCTTATGCTTGTGCAATTAGGGTTTCTAGCCAATCTTGTGCGTCCAATAGGTGTTTTTTTGTCATTGGATGAACAATTAGATCATTTTCGTCCTCCTTAGGCTTATTCTTGTCCAATTAGGGTTTTTAACCAATCTTATGCCTCCATATAGGTGTTTTGTGTCATTGGATGAACATTTAGGTCATTTTCGTCCTCCCTAGGCTTATTCTTGTCCAACTAGGGTTTCTAACCAATCTTGTGCTTCCAATAGGTGTTTTGTGTCATTGGTTGAACACTTAGGTCATTTTTGTCCTCCCTAAACTTAATCTTGTCCAATTTGGGTTTCTAACCAATCTTGTGCATCCAATAGGTGTTTTTGTGTCATTGGATGAACTATTAGGTTATTTTCGTCCTCCCTAGGCTTATTCTGGTCCAATTACGGTTTGTAACCAATCTAGTGCATCCAATAGGTGTTTTTGTGTCATTGGTTGAACATTTAGGTCATTTTCGTCCTCCCTAAACTTAATCTTGTCCAATTAGGATTTCTAACCAATCTTGTGCATCCAATAGGTGTTTTTGTGTCATTGGATGAACAATTAGGTCATTTTCATCCTCCCTAGGCTTATTCTTGTCCAATTAGGGTTTTTAACCAATCTTGGGCATCCAATAGGTGTTTTTGGGTCATTGGATGAATATTTAGCTCATTTTCGTCCTCCCTACAATTAATCTTGTCCAATAAGGGTTTCTAACCAATCTTGTGCATCCAATAGGTGTTTTTGTGTCATTTGATGAACATTCAGGTCATTTTTGTCCTTACTAGACTTATGCTTCTGGAATTAGGGTTTCTAACCAATCTTGTGCGTCCAATAGGTGTTTTTGTGTCATTGGATGAACAATTAGGTCATTTTCGTCCTCCTTAGGCTTATTGTTGTCCAATTAGGGTTTTTAACCAATCTTGTGCATCCAAATACGTGTTTTGTGTCATTGGATGAACATTTAGGTTATTTTCGTCCTCCCTATGCTTATTCTTGCCCAATTAGGGTTTCTAACCAATCTTGGGCATCCAATAGGTGTTTTTGGGTCATTGGATGAATATTTAGGTAATTTTCGTCCTCCCTAAACTTAATCTTGTCCCATTAGGGTTTCTAACCAATCTTGTGCATCCAATAGGTGTTTTGTGTCATTGGATGAACATTTAGGTCATTTTCGTCCTCCCTAAACTTAATCTTGTCCAATTAGGGTTTCTAACCAATCTTGTGCATCCAAAAGGTGTTTTTGTCATTGGATGAACAATTAAGTCATTTTCGTCTTCCCTAGGCTAATTCTTGTCCAATTAGGGTTTTTAACCAATCTTGTGCATCCAAATAGGTGTTTGGTGTCATTGGATGAACATTTAGGTCATTTTCGTCCTCCCTAAACTTAATCTTGTCCAATTAGGATTTCTAACTAATCTTGTGCATCCAATAGGTGTTTTTGTGTCATTGGATGAACAATTAGGTCATTTTCATCCTCCCTAGGCTTATTCTTGTCCAATTAGGGTTTTTAACCAATCTTGGGCATCCAATAGGTGTTTTTGGGTCATTGGATGAATATTTAGGTCATTTTCGTCCTCCCTACAATTAATCTTGTCCAATTAGGGTTTCTAGCCAATATTGTGCATCCAATAGGTGTTTTTGTGTCATTTGATGAACATTTAGGTCATTTTCGTCCTTCCTAGGCTTATGCTTGTGCAATTAGGGTTGCTAACCAATCTTGTGCGTCCAATAGGTGTTTTTGTGTCATTGGATGAACAATTAGGTCATTTTCGTCCTCCTTAGGCTTATTCTTGTCCAATTAGGGTTTTTAACCAATCTTGTGCATCCAAATAGGTGTTTTGTGTCATTGGATGAACATTTAGGTCATTTTCGTCCTCCCTAGGCTTATTCTTGTCCAATTAGGGTTTCTAACCAATCTTGTGCTTCCAATAGGTGTTTTGTGTCATTGGATGAACAATTAGGTCATTTTCGTCCTCCCTAGGCTTATTCTGGTCCAATTACGGTTTGTAACCAATCTTGTGCATCCAATAGGTGTTTTATTGTCATTGGATGAACATTTAGGTCATTTTCGTCCTCCCTAAACATAATCTTGTCCAATTAGGGTTTCTAACCAATCTTGTGCATCCAATAGGTGTTTTGGTCATTGGATGAACAATTAAGTCATTTCCGTCCTCCCTAGGCTAATTCTTGTCCAATTAGGGTTTTTAACCAATCTTGTGCATCCAAATAGGTGTTTTGTGTCATTGGATGAACATTTAGGTCATTTTCTTCCTCCTTAGGCTAATTCTTGTCCAATTAGGGTTTCTAACCAATCTTGTACATCCAATACGTGTTTTGTGTCATTGGATGAACATTTAGGTCGTTTTCGTCCTCCCTACACTTAATCTTGTCCAATTAGGGTTTTTAACCAATCTTGTGCATCGAATAGGTGTTTTGTGTCATTGGATGAACATTTAGGTCATCTTCGTCCTCCCTAAACATAATCTTGTCCAATTAGGGTTTCTACCCAATCTTGTGCATCCTATAGATGTTTTTGTGTCGTTGGATGAACAATTAGGTCATTTTCGTCCTCCCTAGGCTAATTCTTGTCCAATTAGGGTTTGTAACCAATCATGTGCATCCAATAGGTGTTTTATTGTCATTGGATGAATATTTAGGTCATTTTCGTCCTCCCTAAACTTAATCTTGTCCAATTAGGGTTTCTAACCAATCTTGTGCATCCAATAGGTGTTTTGTGTCATTGTATGAACAATTAGGTCATTTTCGTCCTCCCTAGGCTTATTCTTGTCCAATTAAGGTTTTTAACCAATCTTGTGCATCCAATAGGTGTTTTTGTGTCATTGGATGAATATTTAGGTCATTTTCGTCCTCCCTAAACTTAATCTTGTCCAATTTGGGTTTCTAACCAATCTTGTGCATCCAATAGGTGTTTTTGTGTCATTGGATGAACTATTAGGTTATTTTCGTCCTCCTTAGGCTAATTCTTGTCCAATTAGGGTTTCTAACCAATCTTGTGCATCCACTACGTCTTTTGTGTCATTGGATGAACATTTAGGTCATTTTCGTCCTCCCTACACTTATTCTTGTCCAATTAGGGTTTCTAACCAACCTTGTGCATCCACTACGTCTTTTGTGTCATTGGATGAACAATTAGGTCATTTTCATCCTCCCTAGGCTTATTCTTGTCCAATTAGGGTTTTTAACCAATCTGGGGCATCCAATAGGTGTTTTTGGGTCATTGGATCAATATTTAGGTCATTTTCGTCCTCCCTAAACTTAATCTTGTCCAATTTGGGTTTCTAACCAATCTTGTGCATCCAATAGGTGTTTTTGTGTCATTGGATAAACAATTAGGTCATTTTCGTCATCCCTAGGCTAATTCTTGTTCAATTAGGGTTTCTAACCAATCTTGTGCATCCAATAGGTGTTTTGTGTCATAGGATGAACAATTAGGTCATTTTCATCCTCCTTAGGCTTATTCTTGTCCAATTAGGGTTTTTAACCAATCTTGTGCATCCAAATAGGTGTTTTGTGTCATTGGATGAACGTTTAGGTCATTTTCGTCCTCCCTAGGCTTATTCTTCTCCAATTAGGGAAACTAACCAATCTTGTGCATCACATACGTGTTTTGTGTTATTGGATGAACATTTAGGTCATTTTCGTCCTCCCTACACTTAATCTTGTCCAATTAGGGTTTTTAACCAATCTTGTGCATCCAATAGGTGTTTTTGTGTCATTGGATGAACATTTAGGTCATTTTCATCCTTCCTAGGCTTATGCTTGTCCAATTAGGGTTTCGAACCAATCTTGTGCATCCAATAGGTGTTTTGTGTCATTGTATGAACAACTAGGTCATTTTCGTCCTCCCTAGGCTTATTCTTGTCCAATTAGGGTTTTTAACCAATCTTGTGCATCCAATAGGTGTTTTTGTGTCATTGGATGAATATTTAGGTCATTTTCGTCCTCCCTACACTTAATCTTGTCCAATTATGGTTTTTAACCAATCTTGTGCATCCAATAGGTGTTTTGTGTCATTGGATGAATATTTAGGTCATTTTCGTCCTCCCTAAACTTAATCTTGTCCAATTAGGGTTTCTAACCAATCTTGTGCATCCAATCGGTGTTTTTGTATCATTGGATGAACATTTAGGTCATTTTCATCCTTCCTAGGCTTATGCTTGTCCAATTAGGGTTTCGAACCAATCTTGTGCATCCAATAGGTGTTTTGTGTCATTGTATGAACAATTAGGTCATTTTCGTCCTTCCTAGGCTTAATCTTGTCCAATTAGGGTTTCTAACGAATCTTGTGCATCCAATACGTGTTTTGTGTCATTGGATGAATATTTATGTCATTTTCGTCCTCCCTACAATTAATCTTGTCCAATTAGGGTTTCTAACCAATCTTGTGCATCCAATACGTGTTTTGTGTCATTGGATGAATATTTATGTCATTTTCGTCCTCCCTAAGCTTAATCTTGTCCAATTAGGGTATCTAACCAATCTTGTGCATCCAATAGGTGTTTTTGTGTCATTGGATGAACATTTAGGTCATTTTCGTCATCCCTAGGCTAATTCTTGTCCAATTAGGGTTTCTAACCAATCTTGTGCATCCAATACGTGTTTTGTGTCATTGGATGAATATTTATGTCATTTTCGTCCTCCCTACAATTAATCTTGTCCAATTAGGGTTTCTAACCAATCTTGTGCATCCAATAGCAGTTTTTGTGTCATTGGATAAATATTTATGTCATTTTCGTCCTCCCTACAATTAATCTTGTCCAATTAGGGTTTCTAACCAATCTTGTGCATCCAATAGGTGTTTTTGTGTCATTTGATTAACATTTAGGTCATTTTCGTCATCCCTAGGCTAATTCTTGTCCAATTAGGGTTTCTAACCAATCTTGTGCATCCAATACGTGTTTTGTGTCATTGGATGAATATTTATGTCATTTTCGTCCTCCCTACAATTAATCTTGTCCAATTAGGGTTTCTAACCAATCTTGTGCATCCAATACGTGTTTTGTGTCATTGGATGAATATTTATGTCATTTTCGTCCTCCCTAAACTTAATCTTGTCCAATTAGGGTTTTTAACCAATCTTGTGCATCCAATAGGAGTTTTTGTGTCATTGGATAAATATTTATGTCATTTTCGTCCTCCCTACACTTAATCTTGTCCAATTAGGGTTTCTAACCAATCTGGTGCATCCAATAGGTGTTTTTGTGTCATTTGATGAACATTTAGGTCATTTTCGTCCTTCCTAGGCTTATGCTTGTCCAATTAGGGTTTCTAACCAATCTTGTGCGTCCAATAGGTGTTTTTGTGTCATTGGATGAACAATTAGGTTGTTTTCGTCATCCCTAGGCTAATTCTTGTCCAATTAGGGTTTCTAACCAATCTTGTGCATCCTATAGGTGTTTTGTGTCATTGGATGAACAATTAGGTCATTTTCGTCCTCCTTAGGCTTATTCTTGTCCAATTAGGGTTTTTAACCAATCTTGTACATCCAAATAAGTGTTTTGTGTCATTGGATGAACATTTAGGTCATTTTCGTCCTCCCTAGGCTTATTCTTGTCCAATTAGGGTTTTTAACCAATCTTGTGCATCCAATAGGTGTTTTTGTGTCATTGGATAAATATTTATGTCAATTTCGTCGTTCCTACAATTAATCTTGTCCAATTAGGGTTTCTAGCCAATCTTGTGCATCCAATCGGTGTTTTTGTGTGATTGGATGAACATTTAGGTCATTTTCGTCCTTCCTAGGCTTATGCTTGTCCAATTAGGGTTTCTAACCAATCTTGTGCATCCAATAGGTGTTTTTGTGTCATTGAATGAACAATTTGGTCATTTTCGTCCTCCCTAGGCTTATTCTTGTCCAATTAGGGTTTCTAACCAATCTTGTGCATCCAATAGGTGTTTTTGTGTCATTGGATGAATAATTAGGGCATTTTCGTCTTCCCTAAACTTAATCTGGTCCAATTAGGGTTTCTAACCAATCTTGTGCATCCAATAGGTGTTTTGTGTCATTGGATGAATATTTATGTCATTTTCGTCCTCCCTAAACTTAATCTTGTCCAATTAGGGTTTTTAACCAATCTTGTGCATCCAATAGGAGTTTTTGTGTCATTGGATAAATATTTATGTCATTTTCGTCCTCTGTACCATTAATCTTGTCCAATTAGGGTTTCTAACGAATCTTGTGCATCCAATAGGTGTTTTTGTGTCATTTGATGAACATTTAGGTCATTTTCGTCCTTCCTAGGCTTATGCTTGTGCAATTAGGGTTTCTAACCAATCTTGTGCGTCCAATAGGTGTTTTTGTGTCATTGGATGAACAATTAGGTCATTTTCGTCCTCCTTAGGCTTATTGTTGTCCAATTAGGGTTTTTAACCAATCTTGTGCATCCAAATAGGTGTTTTGTGTCATTGGATGAACATTTAGGTCATTTGCGTCCTCCCTAGGCTTATTCTTGTCCAATTAGGGTTTCTAACCAATCTTGGGCATCCAATAGGTGTTTTTGGGTCATTGGATGAATATTTAGGTCATTTTCATCCTCCCTAAACTTAATCTTGTCCCATTAAGGTTTGTAACCAATCTTGTGCATCCAATAGGTGTTTTGTGTCATTGGATGAACATTTAGGTCATTTTCGTCCTCCCTAAACTTAATCTTGTCCAATTAGGGTTTCTAACCAATCTTGTGCATCCAATAGGTGTTTTTGTGTCATTAGATGAACAATTAGGTCATTTTCGTCCTCCCTAGGCTAATTCTTGTCCAATTAGGGTTTTTAACCAATCTTGTGCATCCAATAGGTGTTTTGTGTCATTGGATGAACACTTAGGTCATTTTCGTCCTCCCTACACTTTATCTTGTCCAATTAGGGTTTCTAACAATTCTTGTGCATCCAATTGGTGTTTTTGTGTCATTGGATGAACAATTAGGTCATTTTCGTCCTCCCTAGGCTAATTCTTGTCCAATTAGGGTTTTTAACCAATCTTGTGCATCCAATAGGTGTTTTGTGTCATTGGATGAACACTTAGGTCATTTTCGTCCTCCCTACACTTAATCTTGTTCAATTAGGGTTTCTAACCAATCTTGTGCATCCGATAGGTGTTTTTGTGTCATTGGATGAACAATTAGGTCATTTTCGTCCTCCCTAGGCTAATTCTTGTCCAATTAGGGTTTCTAACCAATCTTGTGCATCCAATAGGTGTTTTGTGTCATTGGATGAACAATTAGGTCATTTTCGTCCTCCTTAGGCTTATTCTTGTCCAATTAGGGTTTTTAACCAATCTTGTGCATCCAAATAGGTGTTTTGTGTCATTGGATGAACATTTAGGTCATTTTCGTCCTCCCTAGGCTTATTCTTCTCCAATTAGGGTTTCTAACCAATCTTGTGCATCCAATACGTGTTTTGTGTTATTGGATGAACATTTAGGTCATTTTCGTCCTCCCTACACTTAATCTTGTCCAATTAGGGTTTCTAACCAATCTTGTGCATCCAATAGGTGTTTTTGTGTCATTGGATGAACAATTAGGTCATTTTCGTCATCCCTAGGCTAATTCTTGTTCAATTAGGGTTTCTAACCAATCTTGTGCATCCAATAGGTGTTTTGTGTCATTGGATGAACAATTAGGTCATTTTCGTCCTCCTTAGGCTTATTCTTGTCCAATTAGGGTTTTTAACCAATCTTGTGCATCCAAATAGGTGTTTTGTGTCATTGGATGAACATTTAGGTCATTTTCGTCCTCCCTAGGCTTATTCTTCTCCAATTAGGGTTTCTAACCAATCTTGTGCATCCAATACGTGTTTTGTGTTATTGGATGAACATTTAGGTCATTTTCGTCCTCCCTACACTTAATCTTGTCCAATTAGGGTTTTTAACCAATCTTGTGCATCCAATAGGTGTTTTTGTATCATTGAATAAACATTTAGGTCATTTTCATCCTTCCTAGGCTTATGCTTGTCCAATTAGGGTTTCGAACCAATCTTGTGCATCCAATAGGTGTTTTGTGTCATTGTATGAACAATTAGGTCATTTTCGTCCTCCCTAGGCTTATTCTTGTCCAATTAGGGTTTTTAACCAATCTTGTGCATCCAATAGGTGTTTTTGTGTCATTGGATGAATATTTAGGTCATTTTCGTCCTCCCTACACTTAATCTTGTCCAATTAGGGTTTTTAACCAATCTTGTGCATCCAATAGGTGTTTTGTGTCATTGGATGAATATTTAGGTCATTTTCGTCCTCCCTAAACTTAATCTTGTCCAATTAGGGTATCTAACCAATCTTGTGCATCCAATAGGTGTTTTTGTGTCATTGGATGAACATTTAGGTCATTTTCATCCTTCCTAGGCTTATGCTTGTCCAATTAGGGTTTCGAACCAATCTTGTGCGTCCAATAGGTGTTTTTGTGTCATTGGATGAACAATTACGTCATTTTCGTCCTCCCTAAACTTAATCTTGTCCAGTTAGGGTTTCTAACCAATCTTTTGCATCCGATAGGTGTTTTTGTGTCATTGAATGAACATTTATGTCATTTTCGTCCTCCCTAAACTTAATCTTGTCCAATTAGGGTTTTTAACCAATCTTGTGCATCCAATAGGTGTTTTTGTGTCATTGGATAAATATTTATGTCATTTTCGTCCTCCCTACAATTAATCTTGTCCAATTAGGGTTTCTAACCAATCTTGTGCATCCAATAGGTGTTTTTGTGTCATTTGATGAACATTTAGGTCATTTTCGTCCTTCCTAGGCTTATGCTTGTCCAATTAGGGTTTCTAACTAATCTTGAGCGTCCAATAGGTGTTTTTGTGTCATTGGATGAACAATTAGGTCATTTTCGTCATCCCTAGGCTAATTCTTGTCCAATTAGGGTTTCTAACCAATCTTGTGCATCCAATACGTGTTTTGTGTCATTGGATGAATATTTATGTCATTTTCGTCCTCCCTACAATTAATCTTGTCCAATTAGGGTTTCTAACCAATCTTGTGCATCCAATACGTGTTTTGTGTCATTGGATCAATATTTATGTCTTTTTCGTCCTCCCTAAACTTAATCTTGTCCAATTAGGGTTATTAACCAATCTTGTGCATCCAATAGGAGTTTTTGTGTCATTGGATAAATATTTATGTCATTTTCGTCCTCCCTACAATTAATCTTGTCCAATTAGGGTTTCTAACCAATCTTGTGCATCCAATAGGTGTTTTTGTGTCATTTGATGAACATTTAGGTCATTTTCGTCCTTCCTAGGCTTATGCTTGTCCAATTAGGGTTTCTAACTATTCTTGAGCGTCCAATAGGTGTTTTTGTGTCATTGGATGAACAATTAGGTCATTTTCGTCATCCCTAGGCTAATTCTTGTCCAATTAGGGTTTCTAACCAATCTTGTGCATCCAATACGTGTTTTGTGTCATTGGATGAACAATTAGGTCATTTTCGTCATCCCTAGGCTAATTCTTGTCCAATTAGGGTTTCTAACCAATCTTGTGCATCCAATACGTGTTTTGTGTCATTGGATGAATATTTATGTCATTTTCGTCCTCCCTACAATTAATCTTGTCCAATTAGGGTTTCTAACCAATCTTGTGCATCCAATAGGTGTTTTGTGTCATTGGATGAATATTTATGTCATTTTCGTCCTCCCTAAACTTAATCTTGTCCAATTAGGGTTTTTAACCAATCTTGTGCATCCAATAGGAGTTTTTGTGTCATTGGATAAATATTTATGTCATTTTCGTCCTCCCTACAATTAATCTTGTCCAATTAGGGTTTCTAACCAATCTTGTGCATCCAATAGGTGTTTTTGTGTCATTTGATGAACATTTAGGTCATTTTCGTCCTTCCTAGGCTTATGCTTGTCCAATTAGGGTTTCTAACTAATCTTGAGCGTCCAATAGATGTTTTTGTGTCATTGGATGAACAATTAGGTCATTTTCGTCATCCCTAGGCTAATTCTTGTCCAATTAGGGTTTCTAACCAATCTTGTGCATCCATTACGTGTTTTGTGTCATTGGATGAACAATTAGGTCATTTTCGTCCACCCTAGGCTAATTCTTGTCCAATTAGGGTTTCTAACCAATCTTGTGCATCCAATAGGTGTTTTGTGTCATTGGATGAATATTTATGTCATTTTCGTCCTCCCTAAAATTAATCTTGTCCAATTAGGGTTTTTAACCAATCTTGTGCATCCAATAGGTGTTTTTGTGTCATTGGATAAATATTTATGTCATTTTCGTCCTTCCTACAATTAATCTTGTCCAATTAGGGTGTTTAACCAATCTTGTGCGTCCAATAGGTGTTTTTGTGTCATTGGATGAACAATTAGGTCATTTTCGTCCTCCCTAGGCTTATTCTTGGTTAATTAGGGTATTTAACCAATCTTGGGCTTCCAATAGGTGTTTTTGTGTCATTGGATGAATATTTAGGTCATTTTCGTCCTCCCTACACTTAATCTTGTCCAATTAGGGTTTTTAACCAATCTTGTGCATCCAATAGGTGTTTTGTGTCATTGGATGAATATTTAGGTCATTTTCGTCCTCCCTAAACTTAATCTTGTCCAATTAGGGTTTCTAACGAATCTTGTGCATCCAATAGGTGTTTTTGTGTCATTGGATGAACATTTAGGTCATTTTCGTCCTCCTTAGGCTTATTCTTGTCCAATTAGGTTTTTTAACCAATCTTGTGCATCCAAATAGGTGTTTTGTGTCATTGGATGAACATTTAGGTCATTTTCGTCCTCCCTAGGCTAATTCTTGTCCCATTAGGGTTTCTAACCAATATTGTGCATCCAATACGTGTTTTGTGTCATTGGATGAACATTTAGGTCATTTTCGTCCTCCCTACACTTAATCTTGTCCAATTAGGGTTTTTAACCAATCTTGTGCATCGAATAGGTGTTTTGTGTCATTGGATGAACATTTAGGTCATTTTCGTCCTCCCTAAACTTAATCTTGTCCAATTAGGGTTTCTACCCAATCTTGTGCATCCAATAGATGTTTTTGTGTCGTTGGATGAACAATTAGGTCATTTTCGTCCTCCCTAGGCTAATTCTTGTCCAATTAGGGTTTGTAACCAATCATGTGCATCCAATAGGTGTTTTATTGTCATTGGATAAACATTTAGGTCATTTTCGTCCTCCCTAAACTTAATCTTGTCCAATTAGGGTTTCTAACCAATCATGTGCATCCAATAGTTGTTTTGGTCATTGGATGAACAATTTAGTCATTTTCGTCCTCCCTAGGCTAATTCTTGTCCAATTAGGGTTTTTAACCAATCTTGTGCATCCAAGAGGTGTTTTGGTGTCATTGGATAAATATTTATGTCATTTTCGTCCTCCCTACAATTAATCTTGTCCAATTAGGGTTTCTAACCAATCTTGTGCATCCAATAGGTGTTTTTGTGTCATTTGATGAACATTTAGGTCATTTTCGTCCTTCCTAGGCTTATGCTTGTCCAATTAGGGTTTCTAACTAATCTTGAGCGTCCAATAGATGTTTTTGTGTCATTGGATGAACAATTAGGTCATTTTCGTCATCCCTAGGCTAATTCTTGTCCAATTAGGGTTTCTAACCAATCTTGTGCATCCAATACGTGTTTTGTGTCATTGGATGAACAATTAGGTCATTTTCGTCCACCCTAGGCTAATTCTTGTCCAATAAGGGTTTCTAACCAATCTTGTGCATCCAATAGGTGTTTTTGTGTCATTGGATAACTATTTATGTCATTTTCGTCCTTCCTACAATTAATCTTGTCCAATTAGGGTGTTTAACCAATCTTGTGCGTCCAATAGGTGTTTTTGTGTCATTGGATGAACAATTAGGTCATTTTCGTCCTCCCTAGGCTTATTCTTGGTTAATTAGGGTTTTTAACCAATCTTGTGCTTCCAATAGGTGTTTTTGTGTCATTGGATGAATATTTAGGTCATTTTCGTCCTCCCTACACTTAATCTTGTCCAATTAGGGTTTTTAACCAATCTTGTGCATCCAATAGGTGTTTTGTGTCATTGGATGAATATTTAGGTCATTTTCGTCCTCCCTAAACTTAATCTTGTCCAATTAGGGTTTCTAACGAATCTTGTGCATCCAATAGGTGTTTTTGTGTCATTGGATGAACATTTAGGTCATTTTCGTCCTCCTTAGGCTTATTCTTGTCCAATTAGGGTTTTTAACCAATCTTGTGCATCCAAATAGGTGTTTTGTGTCATTGGATGAACATTTAGGTCATTTTCGTCCTCCCTAGGCTAATTCTTGTCCCATTAGGGTTTCTAACCAATCTTGTGCATCCAATACGTGTTTTGTGTCATTGGATGAACATTTAGGTCATTTTCGTCCTCCCTACACTTAATCTTGTCCAATTAGGGTTTTTAACCAATCTTGTGCATCGAATAGGTGTTTTGTGTCATTGGATGAACATTTAGGTCATTTTCGTCCTCCCTAAACTTAATCTTGTCCAATTAGGGTTTCTACCCAATCTTGTGCATCCAATAGATGTTTTTGTGTCGTTGGATGAACAATTAGGTCATTTTCGTCCTCCCTAGGCTAATTCTTGTCCAATTAGGGTTTGTGACCAATCATGTGCATCCAATAGGTGTTTTATTGTCATTGGATGAACATTTAGGTCATTTTCGTCCTCCCTAAACTTAATCTTGTCAAATTAGGGTTTCTAACCAATCTTGTGCATCCAATAGGTGTTTTGGTCATTGGATGAACAATTAAGTCATTTTCGTCCTCCCTAGGCTAATTCTTGTCCAATTAGGGTTTTTAACTAATCTTGTGCATCCAAGAGGTGTTTTTGTGTCATTGGATAAATATTTATGTCATTTTCGTCCTCCCTAGGCTAATTCTTGTCCAATTAGGGTTTCTAACCAATCTTGTGCATCCAATAGGTGTTTTGTGTCATTGGATGAACAATTAGGTCATTTTCGTCCTCCTTAGGCTTATTCTTGTCCAATTAGGGTTTTTAACCAATCTTGTGCATCCAATACGTGTTTTGTGTCATTGGATGAATATTTATGTCATTTTCGTCCTCCCTACAATTAATCTTGTCCAATTAGGGTTTCTAACCAATCTTGTGCATCCAATACGTGTTTTGTGTCATTGGATGAATATTTATGTCATTTTCGTCCTCCCTAAACTTAATCTTGTCCAATTAGGGTTTTTAACCAATCTTGTGCATCCAATAGGAGTTTTTGTGTCATTGGATAAATATTTATGTCATTTTCGTCCTCCCTACAATTAATCTTGTCCAATAAGGGTTTCTAACCAATCTTGTGCATCCAATAGGTGTTTTTGTGTCATTCGATGAACATTTAGGTCATTTTCGTCCTTCCTAGGCTTATGCTTGTCCAATTAGGGTTTCTAACTATTCTTGAGCTTCCAATAGGTGTTTTTGTGTCATTGGATGAACAATTAGGTCATTTTCGTCATCCCTAGGCTAATTCTTGTCCAATTAGGGTTTCTAACCAATCTTGTGCATCCAATAGGTGTTTTGTGTCATTGGATGAATATTTATGTCATTTTCGTCCTCCCTAAACTTAATCTTGTCCAATTAGGGTTTTTAACCAATCTTGTGCATCCAATAGGTGTTTTTGTGTCATTGGATAAATATTTATGTCATTTTCGTCCTTCCTACAATTAATCTTGTCCAATTAGGGTGTTTAACCAATCTTGTGCGTCCAATAGGTGTTTTTGTGTCATTGGATGAACAATTAGGTCATTTTCGTCCTCCCTAGGCTTATTCTTGTCCAATTAGGGTTTTTAACCAATCTTGTGCCTCCAATAGGTGTTTTTGTGTCATTGGATGAATTTTTAGGTCATTTTCGTCCTCCCTACACTTAATCTTGTCCAATTAGGGTTTTTAACCAATCTTGTGCATCCAATAGGTGTTTTGTGTCATTGGATGAATATTTAGTTCATTTTCGTCCTCCCTAAACTTAATCTTGTCCAATTAGGGTTTCTAACCAATCTTGTGCATCCAATAGGTGTTTTTGTGTCATTGGATGAACATTTAGGTCATTTTCGTCCTCCTTAGGCTTATTCTTGTCCAATTAGGGTTTTTAACCAATCTTGAGCGTCCAAATAGGTGTTTTGTGTCATTGGATGAACATTTAGGTCATTTTCGTCCTCCCTAGGCTAATTCTTGTCCCATTAGGGTTTCTAACCAATCTTGTGCATCCAATACGTGTTTTGTGTCATTGGATGAACATTTAGGTCATTTTCGTCCTCCCTACACTTAATCTTGTCCAATTAGGGTTTTTAACCAATCTTGTGCATCCAATAGGTGTTTTGTGTCATTGGATGAATATTTAGTTCATTTTCGTCCTCCCTAAACTTAATCTTGTCCAATTAGGGTTTCTAACGAATCTTGTGCATCCAATAGGTGTTTTTGTGTCATTGGATGAACATTTAGGTCATTTTCGTCCTCCTTAGGCTTATTCTTGTCCAATTAGGGTTTTTAACCAATCTTGAGCGTCCAAATAGGTGTTTTGTGTCATTGGATGAACATTTAGGTCATTTTCGTCCTCCCTAGGCTAATTCTTGTCCCATTAGGGTTTCTAACCAATCTTGTGCATCCAATACGTGTTTTGTGTCATTGGATGAACATTTAGGTCATTTTCGTCCTCCCTACACTTAATCTTGTCCAATTAGGGTTTTTAACCAATCTTGTGCGTCGAATAGGTGTTTTGTGTCATTGGATGAACATTTAGGTCATTTTCGTCCTCCCTAAACTTAATCTTGTCCAAATAGGGTTTCTACCCAATCTTGTGCATCCAATAGATGTTTTTGTGTCGTTGGATGAACAATTAGGTCATTTTCGTCCTCCCTAGGCTAATTCTTGTCCAATTAGGGTTTGTAACCAATCATGTGCATCCAATAGGTGTTTTATTGTCATTGGATGAACATTTAGGTCATTTTCGTCCTCCCTAAACTTAATCTTGTCCAATTAGGGTTTCTAACCAATCATGTGCATCCAATAGGTGTTTTGGTCATTGGATGAACAATTTAGTCATTTTCGTCCTCCCTAGGCTAATTCTTGTCCAATTAGGGTTTTTAACCAATCTTGTGCATCCAAGAGGTGTTTTGGTGTCATTGGATAAATATTTATGTCATTTTCGTCCTCCCTACAATTAATCTTGTCCAATTATGGTTTCTAACCAATCTTGTGCATCCAATAGGTGTTTTTGTGTCATTGGATGAACATTTACGTCATTTTTATCCTTCCTAGACTTATGCTTGTCCAATTAGGATTTATAACCAATCTTGTGCGTCCAATTGGTGTATTTGTGTCATTGGATGAACAATTAGGTCATTTTCGTCCTCCCTAGGCTAATTCTTGTCGAATTAGGGTTTCTAACCAATCTTGTGCATCCACTACGTCTTTTGTGTCATTGGATGAACATTTAGGTCATTTTCGTCCTCCCTAAACTTAGTCTTGTCCAATTAGGGTTTCTAACCAATCTTGTGCATCCAATAGGTGTTTTGTGTCTTTGGATGAACAATTAGGTCATTTTCATCCTCCCTAGGCTTATTCTTGTCCAATTAGGGTTTTTAACCAATCTTGGGCATCCAATAGGGGTTTTTGTGTCATTGGTTGAATAGTTAGGTCATTTTCGTCCTCCCTACACAGAATCTTGTCCAATTAGGGTTTTTAACCAATCTTGCGCATCCGATAGGTGTTTTGTGTCATTGGATGAACACTTAGGTCATTTTCGTCCTCCCTAAACTTAATCTTGTCCAATTTGGGTTTCTAACCAATCTTGTGCATCCAATAGGTGTTTTTGTGTCATTGGATGAACTATTAGGTTATTTTCGTCCTCCCTAGGCTAATTCTTGTCCAATTAGGGTTTCTAACCAATCTTGTGCATCCACTACGTCTTCTGTGTCATTGGATGAACATTTAGGTCATTTTCGTCCTCCCTACACTTAATCTTGTCCAATTAGGATGTCTAACCAACCTTGTGCATCCACTACGTCTTTTGTGTCATTGGATGAACAATTAGGTCATTTGCATCCTCCCTAGGCTTATTCTTGTCCAATTAGGGTTTTTAACCAATCTTGGGCATCCAATAGGTGTTTTTGGGTCATTGGATCAATATTTAGGTCATTTTCGTCCCCCCTAAACTTAATCTTGTCCAATTTGTGTTTCTAACCAATCTTGTGCATCCAATAGGTGTTTTTGTGTCATTGGATGAACAATTAGGTCATTTTCGTCATCCCTAGGCTAATTCTTGTTCAATTAGGGTTTCTAACCAATCTTGTGCATCCAATAGGTGTTTTGTGTCATTGGATGAACAATTAGGTCATTTTCGTCCTCCTTAGGCTTATTCTTGTCCAATTAGGGTTTTTAACCAATCTTGTGCATCCAAATAGGTGTTTTGTGTCATTGGATGAACATTTAGGTCATTTTCGTCCTCCCTAGGCTTATTCTTCTCCAATTAGGGTTTCTAACCAATCTTGTGCATCCAATACGTGTTTTGTGTTATTGGATGAACATTTAGGTCATTTTCGGCCTCCCTACACTTAATCTTGTCCAATTAGGGTTTTTAACCAATCTTGTGCATCCAATAGGTGTTTTTGTGTCATTGGATAAACATTTAGGTCATTTTCATCCTTCCTAGGCTTATGCTTGTCCAATTAGGGTTTCGAACCAATCTTGTGCATCCAATAGGTGTTTTGTGTCATTGTATGAACAATTAGGTCATTTTCGTCCTCCCTAGGCTTATTCTTGTCCAATTAGGGTTTTTAACCAATCTTGTGCATCCAATAGGTGTTTTTGTGTCATTGGATGAATATTTATGTCATTTTCGTCCTCCCTACACTTAATCTTGTCCAATTAGGGTTTTTAACCAATCTTGTGCATCCAATAGGTGTTTTGTGTCATTGGATGAATATTTAGGTCATTTTCGTCCTCCCTAAACTTAATCTTGTCCAATTAGGGTATCTAACCAATCTTGTGCATCCAATTGGTGTTTTTGTGTCATTGGATGAACATTTAGGTCATTTTCATCCTTCCTAGGCTTATGCTTGTCCAATTAGGGTTTCGAACCAATCTTGTGCGTCCAATAGGTGTTTTTGTGTCATTGGATGAACAATTACGTCATTTTCGTCCTCCCTAAACTTAATCTTGTCCAGTTAGGGTTTCTAACCAATCTTTTGCATCCGATAGGTGTTTTTGTGTCATTGAATGAACATTTATGTCATTTTCGTCCTCCCTAAACTTAATTCTTGTCCAATTAGGGTTTCTAACCAATCTTGTGCATCCAATACGTGTTTTGTGTCATTGGATGAATATTTATGTCATTTTCGTCCTCCCTACAATTAATCTTGTCCAATTAGGGTTTCTAACCAATCTTGTGCATCCAATACGTGTTTTGTGTCATTGGATGAATATTTATGTCATTTTCGTCCTCCCTAAACTTAATCTTGTCCAATTAGGGTTTTTAACCAATCTTGTGCATCTAATAGGAGTTTTTGTGTCATTGGATAAATATTTATGTCATTTTTGTCCTCCCTACAATTAATCTTGTCCAATTAGGGTTTCTAACCAATCTTGTGCATCCAATAGGTGTTTTTGTGTCATTCGATGAACATTTAGGTCATTTTCGTCCTTCCTAGGCTTATGCTTGTCCAATTAGGGTTTCTAACTAATCTTGAGCGTCCAATAGGTGTTTTTGTGTCATTGGATGAACAATTAGGACATTTTCGTCATCCCTAGGCTAATTCTTGTCCAATTAGGGTTTCTAACCAATCTTGTGCATCCAATAGGTGTTTTTGTGTCATTGGATGAACATTTACGTCATTTTTGTCCTTCCTAGACTTATGCTTGTCCAATTAGGGTTTCTAAGCAATCTTGTGCGTCCAATAGGTGTTTTTGTGTCATTGGATGAACAATTAGGTCATTTTCGTCCTCCCTAGGCTAATTCTTGTCGAATTAGGGTTTCTAACCAATCTTGTGCATCCAATAGGTGTTTTGTGTCATTGGATGAACAATTAGGTCATTTTCGTCCTCCTTAGGCTTATTCTTGTCCAATTAGGGTTTTTAACCAATCTTGTGCATCCATTAGGGGTTTTTGTGTCATTGGTTGAATAGTTAGCTCATTTTCGTCCTCCCTACACATAATCTTGTCCAATTAGGGTTTTTAACCAATCTTGCGCATCCAATAGGTGTTTTGTGTCATTGGATGAACACTTAGGTCATTTTCGTCCTCCCTAAACTTAATCTTGTCCAATTTGGGTTTCTAACCAATCTTGTGCATCCAATAGGTGTTTTTGTGTCATTGGATGAACTATTAGGTTATTTTCGTCCTCCGTAGGCTAATTCTTGTCCAATTAGGGTTTCTAACCAATCTTGTGCATCCACTACGTCTTTTGTGTCATTGGATGAACATTTAGGTCATTTTCGTCCTCCCTACACTTAATCTTGTCCAATTAGGATTTCTAACCAACCTTGTGCATCCACTACGTCTTTTGTGTCATTGGATGAACAATTAGGTCATTTTCATCCTCCCTAGGCTTATTCTTGTCCAATTAGGGTTTTTAACCAATCTTGGGCATCCAATAGGTGTTTTTGGGTCATTGGATCAATATTTAGGTCATTTTCGTCCTACCTAAACTTAATCTTGTCCAATTTGGGTTTCTAACCAATCTTGTGCATCCAATAGGTGTTTTTGTGTCATTGGATGAACAATTAGGTCATTTTCGTCATCCCTAGGCTAATTCTTCTTCAATTAGGGTTTCTAACCAATCTTGTGCATCCAATAGGTGTTTTGTGTCATTGGATGAACAATTAGGTCATTTTCGTCCTCCTTAGGCTTATTCTTGTCCAATTAGGGTTTTTAACCAATCTTGTGCATCCAAATAGGTGTTTTGTGTCATTGGATGAACATTTAGGTCATTTTCGTCCTCCCTAGGCTTATTCTTCTCCAATTAGGGTTTCTAACCAATCTTGTGCATCCAATACGTGTTTTGTGTTATTGGATGAACATTTAGGTCATTTTCGTCCTCCCTACACTTAATCTTGTCCAATTAGGGTTTCTAACCAATCTTGTGCATCCAATAGGTGTTTTTGTGTCATTGGATGAACAATTAGGTCATTTTCGTCATCCCTAGGCTAATTCTTGTTCAATTAGGGTTTCTAACCAATCTTGTGCATCCAATAGGTGTTTTGTGTCATTGGATGAACAATTAGGTCATTTTCGTCCTCCTTAGGCTTATTCTTGTCCAATTAGGGTTTTTAACCAATCTTGTGCATCCAAATAGGTGTTTTGTGTCATTGGATGAACATTTAGGTCATTTTCGTCCTCCCTAGGCTTATTCTTCTCCAATTAGGGTTTCTAACCAATCTTGTGCATCCAATACGTGTTTTGTGTTATTGGATGAACATTTAGGTCATTTTCGTCCTCCCTACACTTAATCTTGTCCAATTAGGGTTTTTAACCAATCTTGTGCATCCAATAGGTGTTTTTGTATCATTGAATAAACATTTAGGTCATTTTCATCCTTCCTAGGCTTATGCTTGTCCAATTAGGGTTTCGAACCAATCTTGTGCATCCAATAGGTGTTTTGTGTCATTGTATGAACAATTAGGTCATTTTCGTCCTCCCTAGGCTTATTCTTGTCCAATTAGGGTTTTTAACCAATCTTGTGCATCCAATAGGTGTTTTTGTGTCATTGGATGAATATTTAGGTCATTTTCGTCCTCCCTACACTTAATCTTGTCCAATTAGGGTTTTTAACCAATCTTGTGCATCCAATAGGTGTTTTTGTGTCATTGGATGAACATTTAGGTCATTTTCGTCCTCCCTAAACTTAATCTTGTCCAATTAGGGTTTCTAACCAATCATGTGCATCCAATAGGTTTTTTTGTGTCATTGGATGAACAATTAGGTCATTTTCGTCCTCCCCAGGCTAATTCTTGTCCAATTAGGGTTTTTAAGCAATCTTGTGCATCCAATAGGTGTTTTGTGTCATTGGATGAACATTTAGGTCATTTTCGTCCTCCCTAGGCTAATTCTTGTCCAATTAGGGTTTCTAACCAATCTTGTACCTCCAATAGGTGTTTTTGTGTCATTGGATGAACATTTACGTCATTTTCTTCCAACCTAGGCTAATTCTTGTCCAATTAGGGTTTTTAACCAATCTTGTGCATCCAATAGGTGTTTTTGTGTCATTGGATGAATATTTATGTCATTTTCGTCCTCCTTACACTTAATCTTGTCCAATTAGGGTTTTTAACCAATCTTGTGCATCCAATAGGTGTTTTGTGTCAATGGATGAACAATTAGGTCATTTTCGTCCTCCCTAGGCTAATTCTTGTCCAATTAGGGTTTTTAACCAATCTTGTGCATCCAATAGGTGTTTTTGTGTCATTGGATGAATATTTATGTCATTTTCGTCCTCCTTACACTTAATCTTGTCCAATTAGGGTTTTTAACCAATCTTGTGCATCCAATAGGTGTTTTGTGTCATTGGATGAACATTTTAGGTCATTTTCGTCCTCCCTAAACTTAATCTTGTCCAATTAGGGTTTCTAACCAATATTATGCATCCAATAGGTGTTTTTGTATCATTGGATGAATAATTAGCTCATTTTAGGTCCTCCCTAGGCTAATTCTTGTCCAATTAGGGTTTTTAACCAATGTTGTGCATCCAATAGGTGTTTTGTGTCAATGGATGAAAATTTAGGTCATTTTCGTTCTCCCTAGGCTTATTCTTGTCCAATTAGGGATTTTCACCAATCTTGTGCATCCAATAGGTGTTTTTGTGTCATTGGATGAACATTTAGGTCATTTTCGTCCTCCCTAGGCTAATTCTTGTCCAATTAGGGTTTTTAACCAATCTTGTGCATCCAATAGGTGTTTTGTGTCATTGGATGAACATTTAGGTCATTTTCGTCCTCCCTACACTTAATCTTGTCTAATTAGGGTTTTTAACCAATCTTGTGCATCCAATAGGTGTTTTGTGTCATTGGATGAACATTTAGGTCATTTTCGTCCTCCCTACACTTAATCTTGTCCAATTAGGGTTTTTAACCAATCTTGTGCATCGAATAGGTGTTTTGTGTCATTGGATGAACATTTAGGTCATTTTCGTCCTCCCTAAACTTAATCTTGTCCAATTAGGGTTTCTACCCAATCTTGTGCATCCAATAGATGTTTTTGTGTCGTTGGATGAACAATTAGGTCATTTTCGTCCTCCCTAGGCTAATTCTTGTCCAATTAGGGTTTGTAACCAATCATGTGCATCCAATAGGTGTTTTATCGTCATTGGATGAACATTTAGGTCATTTTCGTCCTCCCTAAACTTAATCTTGTCCAATTAGGGTTTCTAACCAATCATGTGCATCCAATAGGTGTTTTGGTCATTGGATGAACAATTTAGTCATTTTCGTCCTCCCTAGGCTAATTCTTGTCCAATTAGGCTTTTTAACCAATCTTGTGTATCCAAGAGGTGTTTTTGTGTCATTGGATAAATATTTATGTCATTTTCGTCCTCCCTACAATTAATCTTGTCCAATTATGGTTTCTAACCAATCTTGTGCATCCAATAGGTGTTTTTGTGTCATTGGATGAACATTTACGTCATTTTTGTCCTTCCTAGACTTATGCTTGTCCAATTAGGATTTCTAACCAATCTTGTGCGTCCAATTGGTGTTTTTGTGTCATTGGATGAACAATTAGGTCATTTTCGTCCTCCCTAGGCTAATTCTTGTCGAATTAGGGTTTCTAACCAATCTTGTGCATCCAATAGGTGTTTTGTGTCATTGGATGAACAATTAGGTCATTTTCGTCCTCCCTAGGCTTATTCTTGTCCAATTAGGGTTTTTAACCAATCTTGTGCATCCAATAGGGGTTTTTGTGTCATTGGTTGAATAGTTAGGTCATTTTCGTCCTCCCTACACATAATCTTGTCCAATTAGGGTTTTTAACCAATCTTGCGCATCCAATAGGTGTTTTGTGTCATTGGATGAACACTTAGGTCATTTTCGTCCTCCCTAAACTTAATCTTGTCCAATTTGGGTTTCTAACCAATGTTGTGCATCCAATAGGTGTTTTTGTGTCATTGGATGAACTATTAGGTTATTTTCGTCCTCCCTAGGCTAATTCTTGTCCAATTAGGGTTTCTAACCAATCTTGTGCATCCACTACGTCTTTTGTGTCATTGGATGAACATTTAGGTCATTTCGTCCTCCCTACACTTAATCTTGTCCAATTAGGATTTCTAACCAACCTTGTGCATCCACTACGTCTTTTGTGTCATTGGATGAACAATTAGGTCATTTTCATCCTCCCTAGGCTTATTCTTGTCCAATTAGGGTTTTTAACCAATCTTGGGCATCCAATAGGTGTTTTTGTGTCATTGGATCAATATTTAGGTCATTTTCGTCCTCCCTAAACTTAATCTTGTCCAATTTGGGTTTCTAACCAATCTTGTGCATCCAATAGGTGTTTTTGTGTCATTGGATGAACAATTAGGTCATTTTCGTCATCCCTAGGCTAATTCTTGTTCAATTAGGGTTTCTAACCAATCTTGTGCATCCAATAGGTGTTTTGTGTCATTGGATGAACAATTAGGTCATTTTCGTCCTCCTTAGGCTTATTCTTGTCCAATTAGGGTTTTTAACCAATCTTGTGCATCCAAATAGGTGTTTTGTGTCATTGGATGAACATTTAGGTCATTTTCGTCCTCCCTAGGCTTATTCTTCTCCAATTAGGGTTTCTAACCAATCTTGTGCATCCAATACGTGTATTGTGTTATTGGATGAACATTTAGGTCATTTTCGTCCTCCCTACACTTAATCTTGTCCAATTAGGGTTTTTAACCAATCTTGTGCATCCAATAGGTGTTTTTGTATCATTGGATAAACATTTAGGTCATTTTCATCCTTCCTAGGCTTATGCTTGTCCAATTAGGGTTTCGAACCAATCTTGTGCATCCAATAGGTGTTTTGTGTCATTGTATGAACAATTAGGTCATTTTCGTCCTCCCTAGGCTTATTCTTGTCCAATTAGGGTTTTTAACCAATCTTGTGCATCCAATAGGTGTTTTTGTGTCATTGGATGAATATTTAGGTCATTTTCGTCCTCCCTACACTTAATCTTGTCCAATTAGGGTTTTTACCCAATCTTGTGCATCCAATAGGTGTTTTGTGTCATTGGATGAATATTTAGGTCATTTTCGTCCTCCCTAAACTTAATCTTGTCCAATTAGGGTTTCTAACCAATCTTGTGCATCCAATAGGTGTTTTTGTGTCATTGGATGAACATTTAGGTCATTTTCATCCTTCCTAGGCTTATGCTTGTCCAATTAGGGTTTCGAACCAATCTTGTGCGTCCAATAGGTGTTTTTGTGTCATTGGATGAACAATTACGTCATTTTCGTCCTCCCTAAACTTAATCTTGTCCAGTTAGGGTTTCTAACCAATCTTTTGCATCCGATAGGTGTTTTTGTGTCATTGAATGAACATTTATGTCATTTTCGTCCTCCCTAAACTTAATCTTGTCCAATTTGGGTTTTTAACCAATCTTGTGCATCCAATAGGAGTTTTTTGTCATTAGATAAATATTTATGTCATTTTCGTCCTCCCTACAATTAATCTTGTCCAATTAGGGTTTCTAACCAATCTTGTGCATCCAATAGGTGTTTTTGTGTCATTTGATGAACATTTAGGTCATTTTCGTCCTTCCTAGGCTTATGCTTGTCCAATTAGGGTTTCTAACTAATCTTGAGCGTCCAATAGGTGTTTTTGTGTCATTGGATGAACAATTAGGTCATTTTCGTCATCCCTAGGCTAATTCTTGTCCAATTAGGGTTTCTAACCAATCTCGTGCATCCAATACGTGTTTTGTGTCATTGGATGAATATTTATGTCATTTTCGTCCTCCCTACAATTAATCTTGTCCAATTAGGGTTTCTAACCAATCTTGTGCATCCAATACGTGTTTTGTGTCATTGGATGAATATTTTTGTCATTTTCGTCCTCCCTAAACTTAATGTTGTCCAATTAGGGTTTTTAACCAATCTTGTGCATCCAATAGGAGTTTTTGTGTCATTGGATAAATATTTATGTCATTTTCGTCCTCCCTACAATTAATCTTGTCCAATTAGGGTTTCTAACCAATCTTGTGCATCCAATAGGTGTTTTTGTGTCATTCGTTGAACATTTAGGTCATTTTCGTCCTTCCTAGGCTTATGCTTGTCCAATTAGGGTTTCTAACTAATCTTGAGCGTCCAATAGGTGTTTTTGTGTCATTGGATGAACAATTAGGTCATTTTCGTCATCCCTAGGCTAATTCTTGTCCAATTAGGGTTTCTAACCAATCTTGTGCATCCAATAGGTGTTTTTGTGTCATTGGGTGAACATTTACGTCATTTTTGTCCTTCCTAGACTTATGCTTGTCCAATTAGGGTTTCTAAGCAATCTTTTGCGTCCAATTGGCGTTTTTGTGTCATTGGATGAACAATTAGGTCATTTTCGTGCTCCCTAGGCTAATTCTTGTCGAATTAGGGTTTCTAACCAATCTTGTGCATCCAATAGGTGTTTTGTGTCATTGGATGAACAATTAGGTCATTTTCGTCCTCCTTAGGCTTATTCTTGTCCAATTAGGGTTTTTAACCAATCTTGTGCATCCAATAGGGGTTTTTGTGTCATTGGTTGAATAGTTAGGTCATTTTCGTCCTCCCTACACATAATCTTGTCCAATTAGGGTTTTTAACCAATCTTGCGCATCCAATAGGTGTTTTGTGTCATTGGATGAACACTTAGGTCATTTTCGTCCTCCCTAAACTTAATCTTGTCCAATTTGAATTTCTAACCAATCTTGTGCATCCAATAGGTGTTTTTGTGTCATTGGATGAACTATTAGGTTATTTTCGTCCTCCCTAGGCTAATTCTTGTCCAATTAGGGTTTCTAACCAATCTTGTGCATCCACTACGTCTTTTGTGTCATTGGATGAACATTTAGGTCATTTCGTCCTCCCTACACTTAATCTTGTCCAATTAGGATTTCTAACCAACCTTGTGCATCCACTACGTCTTTTGTGTCATTGGATGAACAATTAGGTCATTTTCATCCTCCCTAGGCTTATTCTTGTCCAATTAGGGTTTTTAACCAATCTTGGGCATCCAATAGGTGTTTTTGTGTCATTGGATCAATATTTAGGTCATTTTCGTCCTCCCTAAACTTAATCTTGTCCAATTTGGGTTTCTAACCAATCTTGTGCATCCAATAGGTGTTTTTGTGTCATTGGATGAACAATTAGGTCATTTTCGTCATCCCTAGGCTAATTCTTGTTCAATTAGGGTTTCTAACCAATCTTGTGCATCCAATAGGTGTTTTGTGTCATTGGATGAACAATTAGGTCATTTTCGTCCTCCTTAGGCTTATTCTTGTCCAATTAGGGTTTTTAACCAATCTTGTGCATCCAAATAGGTGTTTTGTGTCATTGGATGAACATTTAGGTCATTTTCGTCCTCCCTAGGCTAATTCTTGTCCCATTAGGGTTTCTAACCAATCTTGTGCATCCAATACGTGTTTTGTGTCATTGGATGAACATTTAAGTCATTTTCGTCCTCCCTACACTTAATCTTGTCCAATTAAGGTTTTTAACTAATCTTGTGCATCGAATAGGTGTTTTGTGTCATTGGATGAACATTTAGGTCATTTTCGTCCTCCCTAAACTTAATCTTGTCCAATTAGGGTTTCTACCCAATCTTGTGCATCCAATAGATGTTTTTGTGTCGTTGGATGAACAATTAGGTCATTTTCGTCCTCCCTAGGCTAATTCTTGTCCAATTAGGGTTTGTGACCAATCATGTGCATCCAATAGGTGTTTTATTGTCATTGGATGAACATTTAGGTCATTTTCGTCCTCCCTAAACTTAATCTTGTCAAATTAGGGTTTCTAACCAATCTTGTGCATCCAATAGGTGTTTTGGTCATTGGATGAACAATTAAGTCATTTTCGTCCTCCCTAGGCTAATTCTTGTCCAATTAGGGTTTTTAACTAATCTTGTGCATCCAAGAGGTGTTTTTGTGTCATTGGATAAATATTTATGTCATTTTCGTCCTCCCTAGGCTAATTCTTGTCCAATTAGGGTTTCTAACCAATCTTGTGCATCCAATAGGTGTTTTGTGTCATTGGATGAACAATTAGGTCATTTTCGTCCTCCTTAGGCTTATTCTTGTCCAATTAGGGTTTTTAACCAATCTTGTGCATCCAATACGTGTTTTGTGTCATTGGATGAATATTTATGTCATTTTCGTCCTCCCTACAATTAATCTTGTCCAATTAGGGTTTCTAACCAATCTTGTGCATCCAATACGTGTTTTGTGTCATTGGATGAATATTTATGTCATTTTCGTCCTCCCTAAACTTAATCTTGTCCAATTAGGGTTTTTAACCAATCTTGTGCATCCAATAGGAGTTTTTGTGTCATTGGATAAATATTTATGTCATTTTCGTCCTCCCTACAATTAATCTTGTCCAATTAGGGTTTCTAACCAATCTTGTGCATCCAATAGGTGTTTTTGTGTCATTCGTTGAACATTTAGGTCATTTTCGTCCTTCCTAGGCTTATGCTTGTCCAATTAGGGTTTCTAACTAATCTTGTGCGTCCAATAGGTGTTTTTGTGTCATTGGATGAACAATTAGGTCATTTTCGTCATCCCTAGGCTAATTCTTGTCCAATTAGGGTTTCTAACCAATCTTGTGCATCCAATAGGTGTTTTTGTGTCATTGGGTGAACATTTACGTCATTTTTGTCCTTCCTAGACTTATGCTTGTCCAATTAGGGTTTCTAAGCAATCTTTTGCGTCCAATTGGCGTTTTTGTGTCATTGGATGAACAATTAGGTCATTTTCGTCCTCCCTAGGCTAATTCTTGTCGAATTAGGGTTTCTAACCAATCTTGTGCATCCAATAGGTGTTTTGTGTCATTGGATGAACAATTAGGTCATTTTCGTCCTCCTTAGGCTTATTCTTGTCCAATTAGGGTTTTTAACCAATCTTGTGCATCCAATAGGGGTTTTTGTGTCATTGGTTGAATAGTTAGGTCATTTTCGTCCTCCCAACACATAATC
Source organism: Cicer judaicum (assembly GCA_037974835.1). Classification (NCBI taxonomy): domain Eukaryota; kingdom Viridiplantae; phylum Streptophyta; class Magnoliopsida; order Fabales; family Fabaceae; genus Cicer; species Cicer judaicum. The sequence continues at coordinate 209,731 of JBBPBS010000510.1, read as the reverse complement.
TTGTCCAATTAGGGTTTTTAACCAATCTTGCGCATCCAATAGGTGTTTTGTGTCATTGGATGAACACTTAGGTCATTTTCGTCCTCCCTAAACTTAATCTTGTCCAATTTGGGTTTCTAACCAATCTTGTGCATCCAATAGGTGTTTTTGTGTCATTGGATGAACTATTAGGTTATTTTCGTCCTCCCTAGGCTAATTCTTGTCCAATTAGGGTTTCTAACCAATCTTGTGCATCCAATAGGTGTTTTTGTGTCATTTGATGAACATTTAGGTCATTTTCGTCCTTCCTAGGCTTATGCTTGTCCAATTAGGGTTTCTAACTAATCTTGAGCGTCCAATAGGTGTTTTTGTGTCATTGGATGAACAATTTGGTCATTTTCGTCATCCCTTGGCTAATTCTTGTCCAATTAGGGTTTCTAACCAATCTTGTGCATCCAATACGTGTTTTGTGTCATTGGATGAATATTTATGTCATTTTCGTCCTCCCTACAATTAATCTTGTCCAATTAGGGTTTCTAACCAATCTTGTGCATCCAATACGTGTTTTGTGTCATTGGATGAATATTTATGTCATTTTCGTCCTCCCTAAACTTAATCTTGTCCAATTAGGGTTTTTAACCAATCTTGTGCATCCAATAGGAGTTTTTGTGTCATTGGATAAATATTTATGTCATTTTTGTCCTCCCTACAATTAATCTTGTCCAATTAGGGTTTCTAACCAATCTTGTGCATCCAATAGGTGTTTTTGTGTCATTCGATGAACATTTAGGTCATTTTCGTCCTTCCTAGGCTTATGCTTGTCCAATTAGGGTTTCTAACTAATCTTGAGCGTCCAATAGCTGTTTTTGTGTCATTGGATGAACAATTAGGTCATTTTCGTCATCCCTAGGCTAATTCTTGTCCAATTAGGGTTTCTAACCAATCTTGTGCACCCAATAGGTGTTTTTGTGTCATTGGATGAACATTTACGTTATTTTTGTCCTTCCTAGACTTATGCTTGTCCAATTAGGGTTTCTAAGCAATCTTGTGCGTCCAATAGGTGTTTTTGTGTCATTGGATGAACAATTAGGTCATTTTTGTCCTCCCTAGGCTAATTCTTGTTGAATTAGGGTTTCTAACCAATCTTGTGCATCCAATAGGTGTTTTGTGTCATTGGATGAACAATTAGGTCATTTTCGTCCTCCTTAGGCTTATTCTTGTCCAATTAGGGTTTTTAACCAATCTTGTGCATCCAATAGGGGTTTTTGTGTCATTGGTTGAATAGTTAGGTCATTTTCGTCCTCCCTACACATAATCTTGTCCAATTAGGGTTTTTAACCAATCTTGCGCATCCAATAGGTGTTTTGTGTCATTGGATGAACACTTAGGTCATTTTCGTCCTCCCTAAACTTAATCTTGTCCAATTTGGGTTTCTAACCAATCTTGTGCATCCAATAGGTGTTTTTGTGTCATTGGATGAACTATTAGGTTATTTTCGTCCTCCGTAGGCTAATTCTTGTCCAATTAGGGTTTCTAACCAATCTTGTGCATCCACTACGTCTTTTGTGTCATTGGATGAACATTTAGGTCATTTTCGTCCTCCCTACACTTAATCTTGTCCAATTAGGATTTCTAACCAACCTTGTGCATCCACTACGTCTTTTGTGTCATTGGATGAACAATTAGGTCATTTTCATCCTCCCTAGGCTTATTCTTGTCCAATTAGGGTTTTTAACCAATCTTGGGCATCCAATAGGTGTTTTTGGGTCATTGGATCAATATTTAGGTCATTTTCGTCCTCCCTAAACTTAATCTTGTCCAATTTGGGTTTCTAACCAATCTTGTGCATCCAATAGGTGTTTTTGTGTCATTGGATGAACAATTAGGTCATTTTCGTCCTCCCTAGGCTAATTCTTGTTCAATTAGGGTTTCTAACCAATCTTGTGCATCCAATAGGTGTTTTGTGTCATTGGATGAACATTTAGGTCATTTTCGTCCTCCCTAGGCTAATTCTTGTCCAATTAGGGTTTTTAACCAATCTTGTGCATCCAATAGGTGTTTTGTGTCAATGGATGAAAATTTAGGTCATTTTCGTTCTCCCTAGGCTTATTCTTGTCCAATTAGGGTTTTTCACCAATCTTGTGCATCCAATAGGTGCTTTTGTGTCATTGGATGAATATTTATGTCATTTTCGTCCTCCTTACACTTAATCTTGTCCAATTAGGGTTTTTAACCAATCTTGTGCATCCAATAGGTGTTTTGTGTCATTGGATGAATATTTAGGTCATTTTCGTCCTCCCTAAACTTAATCTTGTCCAATTAGGGTTTCTAACGAATCTTGTGCATCCAATAGGTGTTTTTGTGTCATTGGATGAACATTTAGGTCATTTTCGTCCTCCTTAGGCTTATTCTTGTCCAATTAGGGTTTTTAACCAATCTTGAGCGTCCAAATAGGTGTTTTGTGTCATTGGATGAACATTTAGGTCATTTTCGTCCTCCCTAGGCTAATTCTTGTCCCATTAGGGTTTCTAACCAATCTTGTGCATCCAATACGTGTTTTGTGTCATTGGATGAACATTTAGGTCATTTTCGTCCTCCCTACACTTAATCTTGTCCAATTAGGGTTTTTAACCAATCTTGTGCGTCGAATAGGTGTTTTGTGTCATTGGATGAACATTTAGGTCATTTTCGTCCTCCCTAAACTTAATCTTGTCCAATTAGGGTTTCTAACGAATCTTGTGCATCCAATAGGTGTTTTTGTGTCATTGGATGAACATTTAGGTCATTTTCGTCCTCCTTAGGCTTATTCTTGTCCAATTAGGGTTTTTAACCAATCTTGAGCGTCCAAATAGGTGTTTTGTGTCATTGGATGAACATTTAGGTCATTTTCGTCCTCCCTAGGCTAATTCTTGTCCCATTAGGGTTTCTAACCAATCTTGTGCATCCAATACGTGTTTTGTGTCATTGGATGAACATTTAGGTCATTTTCGTCCTCCCTACACTTAATCTTGTCCAATTAGGGTTTTTAACCAATCTTGTGCATCCAATAGGTGTTTTGTGTCATTGGATGAATATTTAGTTCATTTTCGTCCTCCCTAAACTTAATCTTGTCCAATTAGGGTTTCTAACGAATCTTGTGCATCCAATAGGTGTTTTTGTGTCATTGGATGAACATTTAGGTCATTTTCGTCCTCCTTAGGCTTATTCTTGTCCAATTAGGGTTTTTAACCAATCTTGAGCGTCCAAATAGGTGTTTTGTGTCATTGGATGAACATTTAGGTCATTTTCGTCCTCCCTAGGCTAATTCTTGTCCCATTAGGGTTTCTAAACAATCTTGTGCATCCAATACGTGTTTTGTGTCATTGGATGAACATTTAGGTCATTTTCGTCCTCCCTACACTTAATCTTGTCCAATTAGGGTTTTTAACCAATCTTGTGCGTCGAATAGGTGTTTTGTGTCATTGGATGAACATTTAGGTCATTTTCGTCCTCCCTAAACTTAATCTTGTCCAATTAGGGTTTCTACCCAATCTTGTGCATCCAATAGATGTTTTTGTGTCGTTGGATGAACAATTAGGTCATTTTCGTCCTCCCAAGGATAATTCTTGTCCAATTAGGGTTTGTGACCAATCATGTGCATCCAATAGGTGTTTTATTGTCATTGGATGAACATTTAGGTCATTTTCGTCCTCCCTAAACTTAATCTTGTCCAATTAGGGTTTCTACCCAATCTTGTGCATCCAATAGATGTTTTTGTGTCGTTGGATGAACAATTAGGTCATTTTCGTCCTCCCTAGGCTAATTCTTGTCCAATTAGGGTTTGTAACCAATCATGTGCATCCAATAGGTGTTTTATTGTCATTGGATGAACATTTAGGTCATTTTCGTCCTCCCTAAACTTAATCTTGTCCAATTAGGGTTTCTAACCAATCTTGTGCATCCAATAGGTGTTTTGGTCATTGGATGAACAATTTAGTCATTTTCGTCCTCCCTAGCCTAATTCTTGTCCAATTAGGGTTTTTAACCAATCTTGTGCATCCAAGAGGTGTTTTTGTGTCATTGGATAAATATTTATGTCATTTTCGTCCTCCCTACAATTAATCTTGTCCAATTATGGTTTCTAACCAATCTTGTGCATCCAATAGGTGTTTTTGTGTCATTGGATGAACATTTACGTCATTTTTGTCCTTCCTAGACTTATGCTTGTCCAATTAGGATTTCTAACCAATCTTGTGCGTCCAATTGGTGTTTTTGTGTCATTGGATGAACAATTAGGTCATTTTCGTCCTCCCTAGGCTAATTCTTGTCGAATTAGGGTTTCTAACCAATCTTGTGCATCCAATAGGTGTTTTGTGTCATTGGATGAACAATTAGGTCATTTTCGTCCTCCTTAGGCTTATTCTTGTCCAATTAGGGTTTTTAACCAATCTTGTGCATCCAAATAGGTGTTTTGTGTCATTGGATGAACATTTAGGTCATTTTCGTCCTCCCTAGGCTTATTCTTCTCCAATTAGGGTTTCTAACCAATCTTGTGCATCCAATACGTGTATTGTGTTATTGGATGAACATTTAGGTCATTTTCGTCCTCCCTACACTTAATCTTGTCCAATTAGGGTTTTTAACCAATCTTGTGCATCCAATAGGTGTTTTTGTATCATTGGATAAACATTTAGGTCATTTTCATCCTTCCTAGGCTTATGCTTGTCCAATTAGGGTTTCGAACCAATCTTGTGCATCCAATAGGTGTTTTGTGTCATTGTATGAACAATTAGGTCATTTTCGTCCTCCCTAGGCTTATTCTTGTCCAATTAGGGTTTTTAACCAATCTTGTGCATCCAATAGGTGTTTTTGTGTCATTGGATGAATATTTAGGTCATTTTTGTCCTCCCTACACTTAATCTTGTCCAATTAGGGTTTTTAACCAATCTTGTGCATCCAATAGGTGTTTTGTGTCATTGGATGAATATTTAGGTCATTTTCATCCTCCCTAAACTTAATCTTGTCCAATTAGGGTTTCTAACCAATCTTGTGCATCCAATAGGTGTTTTTGTGTCATTGGATGAACATTTAGGTCATTTTCATCCTTCCTAGGCTTATGCTTGTCCAATTAGGGTTTCGAACCAATCTTGTGCGTCCAATAGGTGTTTTTGTGTCATTGGATGAACAATTATGTCATTTTCGTCCTCCCTAAACTTAATCTTGTCCAGTTAGGGTTTCTAACCAATCTTTTGCATCCGATAGGTGTTTTTGTGTCATTGAATGAACATTTATGTCATTTTCGTCCTCCCTAAACTTAATCTTGTCCAATTTGAGTTTTTAACCAATCTTGTGCATCCAATAGGAGTTTTTTGTCATTAGATAAATATTTATGTCATTTTCGTCCTCCCTACAATTAATCTTGTCCAATTAGGGTTTCTAACCAATCTTGTGCATCCAATAGGTGTTTTTGTGTCATTTGATGAACATTTAGGTCATTTTCGTCCTTCCTAGGCTTATGCTTGTCCAATTAGGGTTTCTAACTAATCTTGAGCGTCCAATAGGTGTTTTTGTGTCATTGGATGAACAATTAGGTCATTTTCGTCATCCCTAGGCTAATTCTTGTCCAATTAGGGTTTCTAACCAATCTTGTGCATCCAATACGTGTTTTGTGTCATTGGATGAATATTTATGTCATTTTCGTCCTCCCTACAATTAATCTTGTCCAATTAGGGTTTCTAACCAATCTTGTGCATCCAATACGTGTTTTGTGTCATTGGATCAATATTTATGTCTTTTTCGTCCTCCCTAAACTTAATCTTGTCCAATTAGGGTTATTAACCAATCTTGTGCATCCAATAGGAGTTTTTGTGTCATTGGATAAATATTTATGTCATTTTCGTCCTCCCTACAATTAATCTTGTCCAATTAGGGTTTCTAACCAATCTTGTGCATCCAATAGGTGTTTTTGTGTCATTTGATGAACATTTAGGTCATTTTCGTCCTTCCTAGGCTTATGCTTGTCCAATTAGGGTTTCTAACTATTCTTGAGCGTCCAATAGGTGTTTTTGTGTCATTGGATGAACAATTAGGTCATTTTCGTCATCCCTAGGCTAATTCTTGTCCAATTAGGGTTTCTAACCAATCTTGTGCATCCAATACGTGTTTTGTGTCATTGGATGAACAATTAGGTCATTTTCGTCATCCCTAGGCTAATTCTTGTCCAATTAGGGTTTCTAACCAATCTTGTGCATCCAATACGTGTTTTGTGTCATTGGATCAATATTTATGTCATTTTCGTCCTCCCTAAACTTAATCTTGTCCAATTAGGGTTTTTAACCAATCTTGTGCATCCAATAGGAGTTTTTGTGTCATTGGATAAATATTTATGTCATTTTCGTCCTCCCTACAATTAATCTTGTCCAATTAGGGTTTCTAACCAATCTTGTGCATCCAATAGGTGTTTTTGTGTCATTTGATGAACATTTAGGTCATTTTCGTCATCCCTAGGCTAATTCTTGTCCAATTAGGGTTTCTAACCAATCTTGTGCATCCAATACGTGTTTTGTGTCATTGGATGAATATTTATGTCATTTTCGTCCTCCCTACAATTAATCTTGTCCAATTAGGGTTTCTAACCAATCTTGTGCATCCAATAGCAGTTTTTGTGTCATTGGATAAATATTTATGTCATTTTCGTCCTCCCTACAATTAATCTTGTCCAATTAGGGTTTCTAACCAATCTTGTGCATCCAATAGGTGTTTTTGTGTCATTTGATTAACATTTAGGTCATTTTCGTCATCCCTAGGCTAATTCTTGTCCAATTAGGGTTTCTAACCAATCTTGTGCATCCAATACGTGTTTTGTGTCATTGGATGAATATTTATGTCATTTTCGTCCTCCCTACAATTAATCTTGTCCAATTAGGGTTTCTAACCAATCTTGTGCATCCAATACGTGTTTTGTGTCATTGGATGAATATTTATGTCATTTTCGTCCTCCCTAAACTTAATCTTGTCCAATTAGGGTTTTTAACCAATCTTGTGCATCCAATAGGAGTTTTTGTGTCATTGGATAAATATTTATGTCATTTTCGTCCTCCCTACAATTAATCTTGTCCAATTAGGGTTTCTAACCAATCTTGTGCATCCAATAGGTGTTTTTGTGTCATTCGTTGAACATTTAGGTCATTTTCGTCCTTCCTAGGCTTATGCTTGTCCAATTAGGGTTTCTAACTAATCTTGAGCGTCCAATAGGTGTTTTTGTGTCATTGGATGAACAATTAGGTCTTTTTCGTCATCCCTAGGCTAATTCTTGTCCAATTAGGGTTTCTAACCAATCTTGTGCATCCAATAGGTGTTTTTGTGTCATTGGGTGAACATTTACGTCATTTTTGTCCTTCCTAGACTTATGCTTGTCCAATTAGGGTTTCTAAGCAATCTTTTGCGTCCAATTGGCGTTTTTGTGTCATTGGATGAACAATTAGGTCATTTTCGTCCTCCCTAGGCTAATTCTTGTCGAATTAGGGTTTCTAACCAATCTTGTGCATCCAATAGGTGTTTTGTGTCATTGGATGAACAATTAGGTCATTTTCGTCCTCCTTAGGCTTATTCTTGTCCAGTTAGGGTTTTTAACCAATCTTGTGCATCCAATAGGGGTTTTTGTGTCATTGGTTGAATAGTTAGGTCATTTTCGTCCTCCCTACACATAATCTTGTCCAATTAGGGTTTTTAACCAATCTTGCGCATCCAATAGGTGTTTTGTGTCATTGGATGAACACTTAGGTCATTTTCGTCCTCCCTAAACTTAATCTTGTCCAATTTGGGTTTCTAACCAATGTTGTGCATCCAATAGGTGTTTTTGTGTCATTGGATGAACTATTAGGTTATTTTCGTCCTCCCTAGGCTAATTCTTGTCCAATTAGGGTTTCTAACCAATCTTGTGCATCCACTACGTCTTTTGTGTCATTGGATGAACATTTAGGTCATTTCGTCCTCCCTACACTTAATCTTGTCCAATTAGGATTTCTAACCAACCTTGTGCATCCACTACGTCTTTTGTGTCATTGGATGAACAATTAGGTCATTTTCATCCTCCCTAGGCTTATTCTTGTCCAATTAGGGTTTTTAACCAATCTTGGGCATCCAATAGGTGTTTTTGTGTCATTGGATCAATATTTAGGTCATTTTCGTCCTCCCTAAACTTAATCTTGTCCAATTTGGGTTTCTAACCAATCTTGTGCATCCAATAGGTGTTTTTGTGTCATTGGATGAACAATTAGGTCATTTTCGTCATCCCTAGGCTAATTCTTGTTCAATTAGGGTTTCTAACCAATCTTGTGCATCCAATAGGTGTTTTGTGTCATTGGATGAACAATTAGGTCATTTTCGTCCTCCTTAGGCTTATTCTTGTCCAATTAGGGTTTTTAACCAATCTTGTGCATCCAAATAGGTGTTTTGTGTCATTGGATGAACATTTAGGTCATTTTCGTCCTCCCTAGGCTTATTCTTCTCCAATTAGGGTTTCTAACCAATCTTGTGCATCCAATACGTGTTTTGTGTTATTGGATGAACATTTAGGTCATTTTCGTCCTCCCTACACTTAATCTTGTCCAATTAGGGTTTTTAACCAATCTTGTGCATCCAATAGGTGTTTTTGTATCATTGAATAAACATTTAGGTCATTTTCATCCTTCCTAGGCTTATGCTTGTCCAATTAGGGTTTCGAACCAATCTTGTGCATCCAATAGGTGTTTTGTGTCATTGTATGAACAATTAGGTCATTTTCGTCCTCCCTAGGCTTATTCTTGTCCAATTAGGGTTTTTAACCAATCTTGTGCATCCAATAGGTGTTTTTGTGTCATTGGATGAATATTTAGGTCATTTTCGTCCTCCCTACACTTAATCTTGTCCAATTAGGGTTTTTAACCAATCTTGTGCATCCAATACGTGTTTTGTGTCATTGGATGAATATTTTGGTCATTTTCGTCCTCCCTAAACTTAATCTTGTCCAATTAGGGTTTCTATCCAATCTTGTGCATCCAATAGGTGTTTTTGTGTCATTGGATGAACATTTAGGTCATTTTCATCCTTCCTAGGCTTATGCTTGTCCAATTAGGGTTTCGAACCAATCTTGTGCGTCCAATAGGTGTTTTTGTGTCATTGGATGAACAATTATGTCATTTTCGTCCTCCCTAAACTTAATCTTGTCCAGTTAGGGTTTCTAACCAATCTTTTGCATCCGATAGGTGTTTTTGTGTCATTGAATGAACATTTATGTCATTTTCGTCCTCCCTAAACTTAATCTTGTCCAATTTGGGTTTTTAACCAATCTTGTGCATCCAATAGGAGTTTTTTGTCATTAGATAAATATTTATGTCATTTTCGTCCTCCCTACAATTAATCTTGTCCAATTAGGGTTTCTAACCAATCTTGTGCATCCAATAGGTGTTTTTGTGTCATTGGATGAACATTTAGGTCATTTTCATCCTTCCTAGGCTTATGCTTGTCCAATTAGGGTTTCGAACCAATCTTGTGCGTCCAATAGGTGTTTTTGTGTCATTGGATGAACAATTATGTCATTTTCGTCCTCCCTAAACTTAATCTTGTCCAGTTAGGGTTTCTAACCAATCTTTTGCATCCGATAGGTGTTTTTGTGTCATTGAATGAACATTTATGTCATTTTCGTCCTCCCTAAACTTAATCTTGTCCAATTTGAGTTTTTAACCAATCTTGTGCATCCAATAGGAGTTTTTTGTCATTAGATAAATATTTATGTCATTTTCGTCCTCCCTACAATTAATCTTGTCCAATTAGGGTTTCTAACCAATCTTGTGCATCCAATAGGTGTTTTTGTGTCATTTGATGAACATTTAGGTCATTTTCGTCCTTCCTAGGCTTATGCTTGTCCAATTAGGGTTTCTAACTAATCTTGAGCGTCCAATAGGTGTTTTTGTGTCATTGGATGAACAATTAGGTCATTTTCGTCATCCCTAGGCTAATTCTTGTCCAATTAGGGTTTCTAACCAATCTTGTGCATCCAATACGTGTTTTGTGTCATTGGATGAATATTTATGTCATTTTCGTCCTCCCTACAATTAATCTTGTCCAATTAGGGTTTCTAACCAATCTTGTGCATCCAATACGTGTTTTGTGTCATTGGATCAATATTTATGTCTTTTTCGTCCTCCCTAAACTTAATCTTGTCCAATTAGGGTTATTAACCAATCTTGTGCATCCAATAGGAGTTTTTGTGTCATTGGATAAATATTTATGTCATTTTCGTCCTCCCTACAATTAATCTTGTCCAATTAGGGTTTCTAACCAATCTTGTGCATCCAATAGGTGTTTTTGTGTCATTTGATGAACATTTAGGTCATTTTCGTCCTTCCTAGGCTTATGCTTGTCCAATTAGGGTTTCTAACTATTCTTGAGCGTCCAATAGGTGTTTTTGTGTCATTGGATGAACAATTAGGTCATTTTCGTCATCCCTAGGCTAATTCTTGTCCAATTAGGGTTTCTAACCAATCTTGTGCATCCAATACGTGTTTTGTGTCATTGGATGAACAATTAGGTCATTTTCGTCATCCCTAGGCTAATTCTTGTCCAATTAGGGTTTCTAACCAATCTTGTGCATCCAATACGTGTTTTGTGTCATTGGATCAATATTTATGTCATTTTCGTCCTCCCTAAACTTAATCTTGTCCAATTAGGGTTTTTAACCAATCTTGTGCATCCAATAGGAGTTTTTGTGTCATTGGATAAATATTTATGTCATTTTCGTCCTCCCTACAATTAATCTTGTCCAATTAGGGTTTCTAACCAATCTTGTGCATCCAATAGGTGTTTTTGTGTCATTCGTTGAACATTTAGGTCATTTTCGTCCTTCCTAGGCTTATGCTTGTCCAATTAGGGTTTCTAACTAATCTTGTGCGTCCAATAGGTGTTTTTGTGTCATTGGATGAACAATTAGGTCATTTTCGTCATCCCTAGGCTAATTCTTGTCCAATTAGGGTTTCTAACCAATCTTGTGCATCCAATAGGTGTTTTTGTGTCATTGGGTGAACATTTACGTCATTTTTGTCCTTCCTAGACTTATGCTTGTCCAATTAGGGTTTCTAAGCAATCTTTTGCGTCCAATTGGCGTTTTTGTGTCATTGGATGAACAATTAGGTCATTTTCGTCCTCCCTAGGCTAATTCTTGTCGAATTAGGGTTTCTAACCAATCTTGTGCATCCAATAGGTGTTTTGTGTCATTGGATGAACAATTAGGTCATTTTCGTCCTCCTTAGGCTTATTCTTGTCCAATTAGGGTTTTTAACCAATCTTGTGCATCCAATAGGGGTTTTTGTGTCATTGGTTGAATAGTTAGGTCATTTTCGTCCTCCCAACACATAATCTTGTCCAATTAGGGTTTTTAACCAATCTTGCGCATCCAATAGGTGTTTTGTGTCATTGGATGAACACTTAGGTCATTTTCGTCCTCCCTAAACTTAATCTTGTCCAATTTGGGTTTCTAACCAATCTTGTGCATCCAATAGGTGTTTTTGTGTCATTGGATGAACTATTAGGTTATTTTCGTCCTCCCTAGGCTAATTCTTGTCCAATTAGGGTTTCTAACCAATCTTGTGCATCCACTACGTCTTTTGTGTCATTGGATGATCATTTAGGTCATTTTCGTCCTCCCTACACTTAATCTTGTGCAATTAGGATTTCTAACCAACCTTGTGCATCCACTACGTCTTTTGTGTCATTGGATGAACAATTAGGTCATTTTCATCCTCCCTAGGCTTATTCTTGTCCAATTAGGGTTTTTAACCAATCTTGGGCATCCAATAGGTGTTTTTGGGTCATTGGATCAATATTTAGGTCATTTTCGTCCTCCCTAAACTTAATCTGGTCCAATTTGGGTTTCTAACCAATCTTGTGCATCCAATAGGTGTTTTTGTGTCATTGGATGAACAATTAGGTCATTTTCGTCATCCCTAGGCTAATTCTTGTTCAATTAGGGTTTCTAACCAATCTTGTGCATCCAATAGGTGTTTTGTGTCATTGGATGAACAATTAGGTCATTTTCGTCCTCCTTAGGCTTATTCTTGTCCAATTAGGGTTTTTAACCAATCTTGTTCATCCAAATAGGTGTTTTGTGTCATTGGATGAACATTTAGGTCATTTTCGTCCTCCCTAGGCTTATTCTTCTCCAATTAGGGTTTCTAACCAATCTTGTGCATCCAATACGTGTTTTGTGTTATTGGATGAACATTTAGGTCATTTTCGTCCTCCCTACACTTAATCTTGTCCAATTAGGGTTTTTAACCAATCTTGTGCATCCAATAGGTGTTTTTGTATCATTGGATAAACATTTAGGTCATTTTCATCCTTCCTAGGCTTATGCTTGTCCAATTAGGGTTTCGAACCAATCTTGTGCATCCAATAGGTGTTTTGTGTCATTGTATGAACAATTAGGTCATTTTCGTCCTCCCTAGGCTTATTCTTGTCCAATTAGGGTTTTTAACCAATCTTGTGCATCCAATAGGTGTTTTGTGTCATTGGATGAACATTTAGGTCATTTTCGTCCTCCCTAAACTTAATCTTGTCCAGTTAGGGTTTCTAACCAATCTTGTGCATCCAATAGGAGTTTTTGTGTCATTGGATAAATATTTATCTCATTTTCGTCCTCCCTACAATTAATCTTGTCCAATTAGGGTTTCTAACTAATCTTGAGCGTCCAATAGGTGTTTTTGTGTCATTATATGAACAATTAGGTCATTTTCGTCATCCCTAGGCTAATTCTTGTCCAATTAGGGTTTCTAACCAATCTTGTGCATCCAATAGGTGTTTTTGTGTCATTGGGTGAACATTTACGTCATTTTTGTCCTTCCTAGACTTATGCTTGTCCAATTAGGGTTTCTAAGCAATCTTTTGCGTCCAATTGGCGTTTTTGTGTCATTGGATGAACAATTAGGTCATTTTCGTCCTCCCTAGGCTAATTCTTGTCGAATTAGGGTTTCTAACCAATCTTGTGCATCCAATAGGTGTTTTGTGTCATTGGATGAACAATTAGGTCATTTTCGTCCTCCTTAGGCTTATTCTTGTCCAATTAGGGTTTTTAACCAATCTTGTGCATCCAATAGGGGTTTTTGTGTCATTGGTTGAATAGTTAGGTCATTTTCGTCCTCCCTACACATAATCTTGTCCAATTAGGGTTTTTAACCAATCTTGCGCATCCAATAGGTGTTTTGTGTCATTGGATGAACACTTAGGTCATTTTCGTCCTCCCTAAACTTAATCTTGTCCAATTTGAATTTCTAACCAATCTTGTGCATCCAATAGGTGTTTTTGTGTCATTGGATGAACTATTAGGTTATTTTCGTCCTCCCTAGGCTAATTCTTGTCCAATTAGGGTTTCTAACCAATCTTGTGCATCCACTACGTCTTTCGTGTCATTGGATGAACATTTAGGTCAATTTCGTCCTCCCTACACTTAATCTTGTCCAATTAGGATTTCTAACCAACCTTGTGCATCCACTACGTCTTTTGTGTCATTGGATGAACAATTAGGTCATTTTCATCCTCCCTAGGCTTATTCTTGTCCAATTAGGGTTTTTAACCAATCTTGGGCATCCAATAGGTGTTTTTGTGTCATTGGATGAACATTTAGGTCATTTTCATCCTTCCTAGGCTTATGCTTGTCCAATTAGGGTTTCGAACCAATCTTGTGCGTCCAATAGGTGTTTTTGTGTCATTGGATGAACAATTATGTCATTTTCGTCCTCCCTAAACTTAATCTTGTCCAGTTAGGGTTTCTAACCAATCTTTTGCATCCGATAGGTGTTTTTGTGTCATTGAATGAACATTTATGTCATTTTCGTCCTCCCTAAACTTAATCTTGTCCAATTTGGGTTTTTAACCAATCTTGTGCATCCAATAGGAGTTTTTTGTCATTAGATAAATATTTATGTCATTTTCGTCCTCCCTACAATTAATCTTGTCCAATTAGGGTTTCTAACCAATCTTGTGCATCCAATAGGTGTTTTTGTGTCATTTGATGAACATTTAGGTCATTTTCGTCCTTCCTAGGCTTATGCTTGTCCAATTAGGGTTTCTAACTAATCTTGAGCGTCCAATAGGTGTTTTTGTGTCATTGGATGAACAATTAGGTCATTTTTGTCATCCCTAGGCTAATTCTTGTCCAATTAGGGTTTCTAACCAATCTTGTGCATCCAATACGTGTTTTGTGTCATTGGATGAATATTTATGTCATTTTCGTCCTCCCTACAATTAATCTTGTCCAATTAGGGTTTCTAACCAATCTTGTGCATCCAATACGTGTTTTGTGTCATTGGATCAATATTTATGTCATTTTCGTCCTCCCTAAACTTAATCTTGTCCAATTAGGGTTTTTAACCAATCTTGTGCATCCAATAGGAGTTTTTGTGTCATTGGATAAATATTTATCTCATTTTCGTCCTCCCTACAATTAATCTTGTCCAATTAGGGTTTCTAACCAATCTTGTGCATCCAATAGGTATTTTTGTGTCATTTGATGAACATTTAGGTCATTTTCGTCCTTCCTAGGCTTATGCTTGTCCAATTAGGGTTTCTAACTATTCTTGAGCGTCCAATAGGTGTTTTTGTGTCATTGGATGAACAATTAGGTCATTTTCGTCATCCCTAGGCTAATTCTTGTCCAATTAGGGTTTCTAACCAATCTTGTGCATCCAATACGTGTTTTGTGTCATTGGATGAACAATTAGGTCATTTTCGTCATCCCTAGGCTAATTCTTGTCCAATTAGGGTTTCTAACCAATCTTGTGCATCCAATACGTGTTTTGTGTCATTGGATGAATATTTATGTCATTTTCGTCCTCCCTACAATTAATCTTGTCCAATTAGGGTTTCTAACCAATCTTGTGCATCCAATAGGTGTTTTGTGTCATTGGATGAATATTTATGTCATTTTCGTCCTCCCTAAACTTAATCTTGTCCAATTAGGGTTTTTAACCAATCTTGTGCATCCAATAGGAGTTTTTGTGTCATTGGATAAATATTTATGTCATTTTCGTCCTCCCTACAATTAATCTTGTCCAATTAGGGTTTCTAACCAATCTTGTGCATCCAATAGGTGTTTTTGTGTCATTTGATGAACATTTAGGTCATTTTCGTCCTTCCTAGGCTTATGCTTGTCCAATTAGGGTTTCTAACCAATCTTGTGCATCCAATACGTGTTTTGTGTCATTGGATGAATATTTATGTCATTTTCGTCCTCCCTACAATTAATCTTGTCCAATTAGGGTTTCTAACCAATCTTGTGCATCCAATACGTGTTTTGTGTCATTGGATGAATATTTATGTCATTTTCGTCCTCCCTAAACTTAATCTTGTCCAATTAGGGTTTTTAACCAATCTTGTGCATCCAATAGGAGTTTTTGTGTCATTGGATAAATATTTATGTCATTTTCGTCCTCCCTACAATTAATCTTGTCCAATTAGGGTTTTTAACCAATCTTGTGCATCCAATACGTGTTTTGTGTCATTGGATGAACATTTAGGTCATTTTCCTCCTCCCTAAACTTAATCTTGTCCAATTAGGGTTTCTAACCAATCTTGTGCATCCAATAGGTGTTTTTGTGTCATTGGATAAATATTTATGTCATTTTCGTCCTCCCTAGGCTTATGCTTCTCCAATTAGGGTTTCTAACCAATCTTGTGCATCCAATAGGTGTTTTGTGTCATTGGATGAATATTTATGTCATTTTCGTCCTCCCTAAACTTAATCTTGTCCAATTAGGGTTTTTAACCAATCTTGTGCATCCAATAGGTGTTTTTGTGTCATTGGATAAATATTTATGTCATTTTCGTCCTTCCTACAATTAATCTTGTCCAATTAGGGTGTTTAACCAATCTTGTGCGTCCAATAGGTGTTTTTGTGTCATTGGATGAACAATTAGGTCATTTTCGTCCTCCCTAGGCTTATTCTTGTCCAATTAGGGTTTTTAACCAATCTTGTGCCTCCAATAGGTGTTTTTGTGTCATTGGATGAATTTTTAGGTCATTTTCGTCCTCCCTACACTTAATCTTGTCCAATTAGGGTTTTTAACCAATCTTGTGCATCCAATAGGTGTTTTGTGTCATTGGATGAATATTTAGTTCATTTTCGTCCTCCCTAAACTTAATCTTGTCCAATTAGGGTTTCTAACCAATCTTGTGCATCCAATAGGTGTTTTTGTGTCATTGGATGAACATTTAGGTCATTTTCGTCCTCCTTAGGCTTATTCTTGTCCAATTAGGGTTTTTAACCAATCTTGAGCGTCCAAATAGGTGTTTTGTGTCATTGGATGAACATTTAGGTCATTTTCGTCCTCCCTAGGCTAATTCTTGTCCCATTAGGGTTTCTAACCAATCTTGTGCATCCAATACGTGTTTTGTGTCATTGGATGAACATTTAGGTCATTTTCGTCCTCCCTACACTTAATCTTGTCCAATTAGGGTTTTTAACCAATCTTGTGCATCCAATAGGTGTTTTTGTGTCATTGGATGAACATTTAGGTCATTTTCATCCTTCCTAGGCTTATGCTTGTCCAATTAGGGTTTCGAACCAATCTTGTGCATCCAATAGGTGTTTTGTGTCATTGTATGAACAATTAGGTCATTTTCGTCCTCCCTAGGCTTATTCTTGTCCAATTAGGGTTTTTAACCAATCTTGTGCATCCAATAGGTGTTTTTGTGTCATTGGATGAATATTTAGGTCATTTTTGTCCTCCCTACACTTAATCTTGTCCAATTAGGGTTTTTAACCAATCTTGTGCATCCAATAGGTGTTTTGTGTCATTGGATGAATATTTAGGTCATTTTCATCCTCCCTAAACTTAATCTTGTCCAATTAGGGTTTCTAACCAATCTTGTGCATCCAATAGGTGTTTTTGTGTCATTGGATGAACATTTAGGTCATTTTCATCCTTCCTAGGCTTATGCTTGTCCAATTAGGGTTTCGAACCAATCTTGTGCGTCCAATAGGTGTTTTTGTGTCATTGGATGAACAATTATGTCATTTTCGTCCTCCCTAAACTTAATCTTGTCCAGTTAGGGTTTCTAACCAATCTTTTGCATCCGATAGGTGTTTTTGTGTCATTGAATGAACATTTATGTCATTTTCGTCCTCCCTAAACTTAATCTTGTCCAATTTGAGTTTTTAACCAATCTTGTGCATCCAATAGGAGTTTTTTGTCATTAGATAAATATTTATGTCATTTTCGTCCTCCCTACAATTAATCTTGTCCAATTAGGGTTTCTAACCAATCTTGTGCATCCAATAGGTGTTTTTGTGTCATTTGATGAACATTTAGGTCATTTTCGTCCTTCCTAGGCTTATGCTTGTCCAATTAGGGTTTCTAACTAATCTTGAGCGTCCAATAGGTGTTTTTGTGTCATTGGATGAACAATTAGGTCATTTTCGTCATCCCTAGGCTAATTCTTGTCCAATTAGGGTTTCTAACCAATCTTGTGCATCCAATACGTGTTTTGTGTCATTGGATGAATATTTATGTCATTTTCGTCCTCCCTACAATTAATCTTGTCCAATTAGGGTTTCTAACCAATCTTGTGCATCCAATACGTGTTTTGTGTCATTGGATCAATATTTATGTCTTTTTCGTCCTCCCTAAACTTAATCTTGTCCAATTAGGGTTATTAACCAATCTTGTGCATCCAATAGGAGTTTTTGTGTCATTGGATAAATATTTATGTCATTTTCGTCCTCCCTACAATTAATCTTGTCCAATTAGGGTTTCTAACCAATCTTGTGCATCCAATAGGTGTTTTTGTGTCATTTGATGAACATTTAGGTCATTTTCGTCCTTCCTAGGCTTATGCTTGTCCAATTAGGGTTTCTAACTATTCTTGAGCGTCCAATAGGTGTTTTTGTGTCATTGGATGAACAATTAGGTCATTTTCGTCATCCCTAGGCTAATTCTTGTCCAATTAGGGTTTCTAACCAATCTTGTGCATCCAATACGTGTTTTGTGTCATTGGATGAACAATTAGGTCATTTTCGTCATCCCTAGGCTTATTCTTGTCCAATTAGGGTTTCTAACCAATCTTGTGCATCCAATACGTGTTTTGTGTCATTGGATGAATATTTATGTCATTTTCGTCCTCCCTACAATTAATCTTGTCCAATTAGGGTTTCTAACCAATCTTGTGCATCCAATATGTGTTTTGTGTCATTGGATCAATATTTATGTCATTTTCGTCCTCCCAAAACTTAATCTTGTCCAATTAGGGTTTTTAACCAATCTTGTGCATCCAATAGGAGTTTTTGTGTCATTGGATAAATATTTATGTCATTTTCGTCCTCCCTACAATTAATCTTGTCCAATTAGGGTTTCTAACCAATCTTGTGCATCCAATAGGTGTTTTGTGTCATTGGATGAATATTTATGTCATTTTCGTCCTCCCTAAACTTAATCTTGTCCAATTAGGGTTTTTAACCAATCTTGTGCATCCAATAGGTGTTTTTGTGTCATTGGATAAATATTTATGTGATTTTCGTCCTTCCTACAATTAATCTTGTCCAATTAGGGTGTTTAACCAATCTTGTGCGTCCAATAGGTGTTTTTGTGTCATTGGATGAACAATTAGGTCATTTTCGTCCTCCCTAGGCTTATTCTTGTCCAATTAGGGTTTTTAACCAATCTTGTGCCTCCAATAGGTGTTTTTGTGTCATTGGATGAATTTTTAGGTCATTTTCGTCCTCCCTACACTTAATCTTGTCCAATTAGGGTTTTTAACCAATCTTGTGCATCCAATAGGTGTTTTGTGTCATTGGATGAATATTTAGTTCATTTTCGTCCTCCCTAAACTTAATCTTGTCCAATTAGGGTTTCTAACGAATCTTGTGCATCCAATAGGTGTTTTTGTGTCATTGGATGAACATTTAGGTCATTTTCGTCCTCCTTAGGCTTATTCTTGTCCAATTAGGGTTTTTAACCAATCTTGAGCGTCCAAATAGGTGTTTTGTGTCATTGGATGAACATTTAGGTCATTTTCGTCCTCCCTAGGCTAATTCTTGTCCCATTAGGGTTTCTAACCAATCTTGTGCATCCAATACGTGTTTTGTGTCATTGGATGAACATTTAGGTCATTTTCGTCCTCCCTACACTTAATCTTGTCCAATTAGGGTTTTTAACCAATCTTGTGCGTCGAATAGGTGTTTTGTGTCATTGGATGAACATTTAGGTCATTTTCGTCCTCCCTAAACTTAATCTTGTCCAATTAGGGTTTCTACCCAATCTTGTGCATCCAATAGATGTTTTTGTGTCGTTGGATGAACAATTAGGTCATTTTCGTCCTCCCTAGGCTAATTCTTGTCCAATTAGGGTTTGTAACCAATCATGTGCATCCAATAGGTGTTTTATTGTCATTGGATGAACAATTAGGTCATTTTCGTCCTCCCTAGGCTAATTCTTGTCCAATTAGGGTTTCTAACCAATCTTGTGCATCCAATACGTGTTTTGTGTCATTGCATGAATATTTATGTCATTTTCGTCCTCCCTAAACTTAATCTTGTCCAATTAGGGTTTTTAACCAATCTTGTGCATCCAATAGGAGTTTTTGTGTCATTGGATAAATATTTATGTCATTTTCGTCCTCCCTACAATTAATCTTGTCCAATTAGGGTTTCTAACCAATCTTGTGCATCCAATAGGTGTTTTGTGTCATTGGATGAATATTTATGTCATTTTCGTCCTCCCTAAACTTAATCTTGTCCAATTAGGGTTTCTAACCAATCTTGTGCATCCAATAGGTGTTGTGGTCATCGGATGAACAATTTAGTCATTTTCGTCCTCCCTAGCCTAATTCTTGTCCAATTAGGGTTTTTAACCAATCTTGTGCATCCAAGAGGTGTTTTTGTGTCATTGGATAAATATTTATGTCATTTTCGTCCTCCCTACAATTAATCTTGTCCAATTATGGTTTCTAACCAATCTTGTGCATCCAATAGGTGTTTTTGTGTCATTGGATGAACATTTACGTCATTTTTGTCCTTCCTAGACTTATGCTTGTCCAATTAGGATTTCTAACCAATCTTGTGCGTCCAATTGGTGTTTTTGTGTCATTGGATGAACAATTAGGTCATTTTCGTCTTCCCTAGGCTAATTCTTGTCGAATTAGGGTTTCTAACCAATCTTGTGCATCCAATACGTGTTTTGTGTCATTGGATGAACAATTAGGTCATTTTCGTCCTCCTTAGGCTTATTCTTGTCCAATTAGGGTTTTTAACCAATCTTGTGCATCCAATAGGGGTTTTTGTGTCATTGGTTGAATAGTTAGGTCATTTTCGTCCTCCCTACACATAATCTTGTCCAATTAGGGTTTTTAACCAATCTTGTGCATCCAATACGTGTTTTGTGTCTTTCGATGAACATTTAGGTCATTTTCGTCCTCCCTAAACTTAATCTTGTCCAATTAGGGTTTTTAACCAATCTTGTGCATCGAATAGGTGTTTTGTGTCATTGGGTGAACATTTAGGTCATTTTCGTCCTCCCTAAACTTAATCTTGTCCAATTAGGGTTTCTACCCAATCTTGTGCATCCAATAGATGTTTTTGTGTCGTTGGATGAACAATTTGGTCATTTTCGTCCTCCCTAGACTAATTCTTGTCCAATTAGGGTTTGCAACCAATCATGTGCATCCAATAGGTGTTTTATTGTCATTGGATGAACATTTAGGTCATTTTCGTCCTCCCTAAACTTAATCTTGTCCAATTAGGGTTTCTAACCAATCATGTGCATCCAATAGGTGTTTTGGTCATTGGATGAACAATTTAGTTATTTTCGTCCTCCCTAGGCTAATTCTTGTCCAATTAGGGTTTTTAACCAATCTTGTGCATCCAAGAGGTGTTTTTGTGTCATTGGATAAATATTTATGTCATTTTCGTCCTCCCTAAACTTAATCTTGTCCAATTAGGGTTTCTAACCAATCTTGTGCATCCAATAGGTGTTTGGTGTCATTGGATGAACATTTAGGTCAATTTCGTCCTCCCTAAACTTAATCTTGTCCAATTAGGATTTCTAACCAATCTTGTGCATCCAATAGGTGTTTTTGTGTCATTGGATGAACAATTAGGTCATTTTCATCCTCCCTAGGCTTATTCTTATCCAATTAGGGTTTTTAACCAATCATGGGCATCCAATAGGTGTTTTTGGGTCATTGGATGAATATTTAGGTCATTTTCGTCCTCCCTAAACTTAATCTTGTCCAATTAGGGTTTTTAACCAATCTTGTGCATCCAATAGGAGTTTTTGTGTCATTGGATAAATATTTATGTCATTTTCGTCCTCCCTACAATTAATCTTGTCCAATTAGGGTTTCTAACTAATCTTGTGCATCCAATAGGTGTTTTTGTGTCATTTGATGAACATTTAGGTCATTTTCGTCCTCCTTAGGCTTATTCTTGTCCAATTAGGGTTTTTAACCAATCTTGTGCATCCAATAGGGGTTTTTGTGTCATTGGTTGAATAGTTAGGTCATTTTCGTCCTCCCTACACATAATCTTGTCCAATTAGGGTTTTTAACCAATCTTGTGCATCCAATACGTGTTTTGTGTCTTTGGATGAACATTTAGGTCATTTTCGTCCTCCCTAAACTTAATCTTGTCCAATTAGGGTTTTTAACCAATCTTGTGCATCGAATAGGTGTTTTGTGTCATTGGGTGAACATTTAGGTCATTTTCGTCCTCCCTAAACTTAATCTTGTCCAATTAGGGTTTCTACCCAATCTTGTGCATCCAATAGATGTTTTTGTGTCGTTGGATGAACAATTTGGTCATTTTCGTCCTCCCTAGACTAATTCTTGTCCAATTAGGGTTTGTAACCAATCATGTGCATCCAATAGGTGTTTTATTGTCATTGGATGAACATTTAGGTCATTTTCGTCCTCCCTAAACTTAATCTTGTCCAATTAGGGTTTCTAACCAATCATGTGCATCCAATAGGTGTTTTGGTCATTGGATGAACAATTTAGTTATTTTCGTCCTCCCTAGGCTAATTCTTGTCCAATTAGGGTTTTTAACCAATCTTGTGCATCCAAGAGGTGTTTTTGTGTCATTGGATAAATATTTATGTCATTTTCGTCCTCCCTAAACTTAATCTTGTCCAATTAGGGTTTCTAACCAATCTTGTGCATCCAATAGGTGTTTGGTGTCATTGGATGAACATTTAGGTCAATTTCGTCCTCCCTAAACTTAATCTTGTCCAATTAGGATTTCTAACCAATCTTGTGCATCCAATAGGTGTTTTTGTGTCATTGGATGAACAATTAGGTCATTTTCATCCTCCCTAGGCTTATTCTTATCCAATTAGGGTTTTTAACCAATCATGGGCATCCAATAGGTGTTTTTGGGTCATTGGATGAATATTTAGGTCATTTTCGTCCTCCCTAAACTTAATCTTGTCCAATTAGGGTTTTTAACCAATCTTGTGCATCCAATAGGAGTTTTTGTGTCATTGGATAAATATTTATGTCATTTTCGTCCTCCCTACAATTAATCTTGTCCAATTAGGGTTTCTAACTAATCTTGTGCATCCAATAGGTGTTTTTGTGTCATTTGATGAACATTTAGGTCATTTTCGTCCT
>JBBPBS010000510.1:94597-187131 GCA_037974835.1 Cicer judaicum | reverse complement strand
CTAATTCTTGTCCAATTAGGGTTTGTAACCAATCATGTGCATCCAATAGGTGTTTTATTGTCATTGGATGAACATTTAGGTCATTTTCGTCCTCCCTAAACTTAATCTTGTCCAATTAGGGTTTCTAACCAATCATGTGCATCCAATAGGTGTTTTGGTCATTGGATGAACAATTTAGTTATTTTCATCCTCCCTAGGCTAATTCTTGTCCAATTAGGGTTTTTAACCAATCTTGTGCATCCAAGAGGTGTTTTTGTGTCATTGGATAAATATTTATGTCATTTTCGTCCTCCCTAAACTTAATCTTGTCCAATTAGGGTTTCTAACCAATCTTGTGCATCCAATAGGTGTTTGGTGTCATTGGATGAACATTTAGGTCAATTTCGTCCTCCCTAAACTTAATCTTGTCCAATTAGGATTTCTAACCAATCTTGTGCATCCAATAGGTGTTTTTGTGTCATTGGATGAACAATTAGGTCATTTTCATCCTCCCTAGGCTTATTCTTATCCAATTAGGGTTTTTAACCAATCATGGGCATCCAATAGGTGTTTTTGGGTCATTGGATGAATATTTAGGTCATTTTCGTCCTCCCTAAACTTAATCTTGTCCAATTAGGGTTTTTAACCAATCTTGTGCATCCAATAGGAGTTTTTGTGTCATTGGATAAATATTTATGTCATTTTCGTCCTCCCTACAATTAATCTTGTCCAATTAGGGTTTCTAACTAATCTTGTGCATCCAATAGGTGTTTTTGTGTCATTTGATGAACATTTAGGTCATTTTCGTCCTTCCTAGGCTTATGCTTGTCCAATTAGGGTTTCTAACTAATCTTGAGCGTCCAATAGGTGTTTTTGTGTCATTGGATGAACAATTAGGTCATTTTCGTCATCCCTAGGCTAATTCTTGTCCAATTAGGGTTTCTAACCAATCTTGTGCATCCAATACGTGTTTTGTGTCATTGGATGAACAATTAGGTCATTTTCGTCCTCCCTAGGCTAATTCTTGTCCAATTAGGGTTTCTAACCAATCTTGGGCATCCAATAGGTGTTTTGTGTCATTGGATGAATATTTATGTCATTTTCGTCCTCCCTAAACTTAATCTTGTCCAATTAGGGTTTTTAACCAATCTTGTGCATCCAATAGGTGTTTTTGTGTCATTGGATAAATATTCATGTCATTTTCGTCCTCCCTACAATTAATCTTGTCCAATTAGGGTGTTTAACCAATCTAGTGCGTCCAATAGGTGTTTTTGTGTCATTGGATGAACAATTAGGTCATTTTCGTCCTCCCTAGGCTTATTTTTGTCCAATTAGGGTTTTTAACCAATCTTGTGCATCCAATAGGTGTTTTTGTGTCATTGGATAAATATTTAGGTCATTTTCGTCCTCCCTACACTGAATCTTGTCCAATTAGGGTTTTTACCCAATCTTGTGCATCCAATAGGTGTTTTGTGTCATTGGATGAATATTTAGGTCATTTTCGTCCTCCCTAAACTTAATCTTGTCCAATTAGGGTTTCTAACGAATCTTGTGCATCCAATAGGTGTTTTTGTGTCATTGGATGAACATTTAGGTCATTTTCGTCCTCCTTAGGCTTATTCTTGTCCAATTAGGGTTTTTAACCAATCTTGTGCATCCAAATAGGTGTTTTGTGTCATTGGATGTACATTTAGGTCATTTTCGTCCTGCCTAGGCTAATTCTTGTCCAATTAGGGTTTCTAACCAATCTTGTGCATCCAATACGTGTTTTGTGTCATTGGATGAACATTTAGGTCATTTTCGTCCTCCCTACACTTAATCTTGTCCAATTAGGGGTTTTAACCAATCTTGTGCATCGAATAGGTGTTTTGTGTCATTGGATAAATATTTATGTCATTTTCGTCCTCCCTACAATTAATCTTTTCCAATTATGGTTTCTAACCAATCTTGTGCATCCAATAGGTGTTTTTGTGTCATTGGTTGAATAGTTAGGTCATTTTCGTCCTCCCTACACATAATCTTGTCCAATTAGGGTTTTTAACCAATCTTGCGCATCCAATAGGTGTTTTGTGTCATTGGATGAACACTTAGGTCATTTTCGTCCTCCCTAAACTTAATCTTGTCCAATTTGGGTTTCTAACCAATCTTGTGCATCCAATAGGTGTTTTTGTGTCATTGGATGAACTATTAGGTTATTTTCGTCCTCTCTAGGCTAATTCTTGTCCAATTAGGGTTTCTAATCAATCTTGTGCATCCACTACGTCTTTTGTGTCATTGGATGAACATTTAGGTCATTTTCGTCCTCCCTACACTTAATCTTGTCCAATTAGGGTTTCTAACCAACCTTGTGCATCCACTACGTCTTTTATGTCATTGGATGAACAATTAGGTCATTTTCATCCTCCCTAGGCTTATTCTTGTCCAATTAGGGTTTTTAACCAATCTTGGGCATCCAATAGGTGTTTTTGGGTCATTGGATCAATATTTAGGTCATTTTCGTCCTCCCTAAACTTAAACTTGTCCAATTTGGGTTTCTAACCAATCTTATGCATCCAATAGGTATTTTTGTGTCATTGGATGAACAATTAGGTCATTTTCGTCATCCCTAGGCAAATTCTTGTTCAATTAGGGTTTCTAACCAATCTTGTGCATCCAATAGGTGTTTTGTGTCATTTGATGAACAATTAGGTCATTTTCGTCCTCCGTAGGCTTATTCTTGTCCAATTAGGGTTTTTAACCAATCTTGTGCATCCAAATAGGTGTTTTGTGTCATTGGATGAACATTTAGGTCATTTTCGTCCTACCTAGGCTTATTCTTCTCCAATTAGGGTTTCTAACCAATCTTGTGCATCCAATACGTGTTTTGTGTTATTGGATGAACATTTAGGTCATTTTCGTCCTCCCTACACTTAATCTTGTCCAATTAGGGTTTTTAACCAATCTTGTGCATCCAATAGGTGTTTTTGTGTCATTGGATGAACATTTAGGTCATTTTCGTCCTTCCTACACATAATCTTGTCCAATTAGGGTTTTTAACCAATCTTGTGCATCCAATAGGTGTTTTTGTGTCATTGGATGAATATTTAGGTCATTTTCGTCCTCCCTATACTTATTCTTGTCCAATTAGGGTTTCTAACCAATCTTGTGCAACCAATAGGTGTTTTTGTGTCATTGGATGAACAATTAGGTCATTTTCGTCCTCCCTAGGCTAATTCTTGTCCAATTAGGGTTTTTAACCAATCCTGTGCATCCAATAGGTGTTTTTGTGTCATTGGATGAACATTTAGGTCCTTTTCGTCCTCCCTACACTTAATCTTGTCCAATTAGGGTTTCTAACCAATCTTGTGCATCCAATAGGTGTTTTTGTGTCATTGGATGAACAATTAGGTCATTTTCGTCCTTCCTAGGCTTATTCTTGTCCAATTAGGGTTTCTAACCAATCTTGTGCATCCAATAGGTGTTTTTGTGTCATTGGATGAACAATTAGGTCATTTTCGTCCTCCCTAGGCTTATTCTTGTCCAATTAGGGTTTTTAACCAATCTTGGGCATCCAATAGGTGTTTTTGGATTATTGGATGAATATTTAGGTCATTTTCGTCCTCCCTACAATTAATCTTGTCCAATTAGGGTTTCTAGCCAATCTTGTGCATCCAATAGGTGTTTTTGTGTCATTTGATGAACATTTAGGTCATTTTCGTCCTTCCTAGGCTTATGCTTGTGCAATTAGGGTTTCTAACCAATCTTGTGCGTCCAATAGGTGTTTTTGTGTCATTGGATGAACATTTAGGTCATTTTCGTCCTCCCTAGGCTTATTCTTGTCCAATTAGGGTTTCTAACCAATCTTGTGCTTCCAATAGGTGTTTTGTGTCATTGGATGAACAATTAGGTCATTTTCGTCCTCCCTAGGCTTATTCTGGTCCAATTACGGTTTGTAACCAATCTTGTGCATCCAATAGGTGTTTTATTGTCATTGGATGAACATTTAGGTCATTTTCGTCCTCGCTAAACATAATCTTGTCCAATTAGGGTTTCTAACCAATCTTGTGCATCCAATAGGTGTTTTGGTCATTGGATGAACAATTAAGTCATTTTCGTCCTCCCTAGGCTAATTCCTGTCCAATTAGGGTTTTTAACAAATCTTGTGCATCCAAATAGGTGTTTTGTGTCATTGGAAGAACATTTAGGTCATTTTCGTCCTCCCTAGGCTAATTCTTGTCCCATTAGGGTTTCTAACCAATCTTGTGCATCCAATACGTGTTTTGTGTCATTGGATGAACATTTAAGTCATTTTCGTCCTCCCTACACTTAATCTTGTCCAATTAAGGTTTTTAACTAATCTTGTGCATCGAATAGGTGTTTTGTGTCATTGGATGAACATTTAGGTCATTTTCGTCCTCCCTAAACTTAATCTTGTCCAATTAGGGTTTCTACCCAATCTTGTGCATCCAATAGATGTTTTTGTGTCGTTGGATGAACAATTAGGTCATTTTCGTCCTCCCAAGGATAATTCTTGTCCAATTAGGGTTTGTGACCAATCATGTGCATCCAATAGGTGTTTTATTGTCATTGGATGAACATTTAGGTCATTTTCGTCCTCCCTAAACTTAATCTTGTCCAATTAGGGTTTCTACCCAATCTTGTGCATCCAATAGATGTTTTTGTGTCGTTGGATGAACAATTAGGTCATTTTCGTCCTCCCAAGGATAATTCTTGTCCAATTAGGGTTTGTGACCAATCATGTGCATCCAATAGGTGTTTTATTGTCATTGGATGAACATTTAGGTCATTTTCGTCCTCCCTAAACTTAATCTTGTCAAATTAGGGTTTCTAACCAATCTTGTGCATCCAATAGGTGTTTTGGTCATTGGATGAACAATTAAGTCATTTTCGTCCTCCCTAGGCTAATTCTTGTCCAATTAGGGTTTTTAACTAATCTTGTGCATCCAAGAGGTGTTTTTGTGTCATTGGATAAATATTTATGTCATTTTCGTCCTCCCTAGGCTAATTCTTGTCCAATTAGGGTTTCTAACCAATCTTGTGCATCCAATAGGTGTTTTGTGTCATTGGATGAACAATTAGGTCATTTTCGTCCTCCTTAGGCTTATTCTTGTCCAATTAGTGCTTCTAACCAATCTTGTGCATCCAATAGTTGTTTTGTGTCATTGGATGAACATTTAGGTCATTTTCGTCCTCCCTAAACTTAATCTTGTCCAATTAGGGTTTCTAACCAATCTTGTGCATCCAATAGGTGTTTTTGTGTCATTGGATGAACAATTAGGTCATTTTCGTCCTCCCTAGGCTAATTCTTGTTCAATTAGGGTTTCTAACCAATCTTGTGCATCCAATAGGTGTTTTGTGTCATTGGATGAACAATTAGGTCATTTTCGTCCTCCTTAGGCTTATTCTTGTCCAATTAGGGTTTTTAACCAATCTTGTGCATCCAAATAGGTGTTTTGTGTCATTGGATGAACATTTAGGTCATTTTCGTCCTCCCTAGGCTTATTCTTCTCCAATTAGGGTTTCTAACCAATCTTGTGCATCCAATACGTGTTTTGTGTTATTGGATGAACATTTAGGTCATTTTCGTCCTCCCTAAACTTAATCTTGTCCAATTTGGGTTTCTAACCAATCTTGTGCATCCAATAGGTGTTTTTGTGTCATTGGATGAACAATTAGGTCATTTTCGTCATCCCTAGGCTAATTCTTGTTCAATTAGGGTTTCTAACCAATCTTGTGCATCCAATAGGTGTTTTGTGTCATTGGATGAACAATTAGGTCATTTTCGTCCTCCTTAGGCTTATTCTTGTCCAATTAGGGTTTTTAACCAATCTTGTGCATCCAATAGGGGTTTTTGTGTCATTGGTTGAATAGTTAGGTCATTTTCGTCCTCCCTACACATAATCTTGTCCAATTAGGGTTTTTAACCAATCTTGCGCATCCAATAGGTGTTTTGTGTCATTGGATGAACACTTAGGTCATTTTCGTCCTCCCTAAACTTAATCTTGTCCAATTTGGGTTTCTAACCAAACTTGTGCATCCAATAGGTGTTTTTGTGTCATTGGATGAACTATTAGGTTATTTTCGTCCTCCCTAGGCTAATTCTTGTCCAATTAGGGTTTCTAACCAATCTTGTGCATCCACTACGTCTTTTGTGTCATTGGATGAACATTTAGGTCATTTTCGTCCTCCCTACACTTAATCTTGTCCAATTAGGATTTCTAACCAACCTTGTGCATCCACTACGTCTTTTGTGTCATTGGATGAACAATTAGGTCATTTTCATCCTCCCTAGGCTTATTCTTGTCCAATTAGGGTTTTTAACCAATCTTGGGCATCCAATAGGTGTTTTTGGGTCATTGGATCAATATTTAGGTCATTTTCGTCCTCCCTAAACTTAATCTTGTCCAATTTGGGTTTCTAACCAATCTTGTGCATCCAATAGGTGTTTTTGTGTCATTGGATGAACAATTAGGTCATTTCGTCATCCCTAGGCTAATTCTTGTTCAATTAGGGTTTCTAACCAATCTTGTGCATCCAATAGGTGTTTTGTGTCATTGGATGAACAATTAGGTCATTTTCGTCCTCCTTAGGCTTATTCTTGTCCAATTAGGGTTTTTAACCAATCTTGTGCATCCAAATAGGTGTTTTGTGTCATTGGATGAACATTTAGGTCATTTTCGTCCTCCCTAGGCTTATTCTTCTCCAATTAGGGTTTCTAACCAATCTTGTGCATCCAATACGTGTTTTGTGTTATTGGATGAACATTTAGGTCATTTTCGTCCTCCCTACACTTAATCTTGTCCAATTAGGGTTTTTAACCAATCTTGTGCATCCAATAGGTGTTTTTGTGTCATTGGATGAACATTTAGGTCATTTTCATCCTTCCTAGGCTTATGCTTGTCCAATTAGGGTTTCGAACCAATCTTGTGCATCCAATAGGTGTTTTGTATCATTGTATGAACAATTATGTCATTTTCGTCCTCCCTAGGCTTATTCTTGTCCAATTAGGGTTTTTAACCAATCTTGTGCATCCAAATAGGTGTTTTGTGTCATTGGATGAACATTTAGGTCATTTTCGTCCTACCTAGGCTTATTCTTCTCCAATTAGGGTTTCTAACCAATCTTGTGCATCCAATACGTGTTTTGTGTTATTGGATGAACATTTAGGTCATTTTCGTCCTCCCTACACTTAATCTTGTCCAATTAGGGTTTTTAACCAATCTTGTGCATCCAATAGGTGTTTTTGTGTCATTGGATGAACATTTAGGTCATTTTCGTCCTTCCTAGGCTTATGCTTGTCCAATTAGGGTTTCGAACCAATCTTGTGCATCCAATAGGTGTTTTGTATCATTGTATGAACAATTATGTCATTTTCGTCCTCCCTAGGCTTATTCTTGTCCAATTAGGGTTTTTAACCAATCTTGTGCATCTAATACGTGTTTTTGTGTCATTGGATGAATATTTAGGTCATTTTCGTCCTCCCTACACTTAATCTTATCCAATTAGGGTTTTTAACCAATCTTGTGCATCCAATAGGTGTTTTGTGTCATTGGATGAATATTTAAGTCATTTTCGTCCTCCCTAGGCTAATTCTTGTCCAATTAGGGTTTCTAACCAATCTTGTGCATCCAATAGGTGTTTTTGTGTCATTGGATGAACATTTAGGTCATTTTCATCCTTCCTAGGCTTATGCTTGTCCATTTAGGGTTTCGAACCAATCTTGTGCGTCCAATAGGTGTTTTTGTGTCATTGGATGAACAATTACGTCATTTTCGTCCTCCCTAAACTTAATCTTGTCCAGTTAGGGTTTCTAACCAATCTTTTGCATCCGATAGGTGTTTTTGTGTCATTGAATGAACATTTATGTCATTTTCGTCCTCCCTAAACTTAATCTTGTCCAATTTGGGTTTTTAACCAATCTTGTGCATCCAATAGGAGTTTTTTGTCATTAGATAAATATTTATGTCATTTTCGTCCTCCCTACAATTAATCTTGTCCAATTAGGGTTTCTAACCAATCTTGTGCATCCAATAGGTGTTTTTGTGTCATTGGATGAACATTTAGGTCATTTTCATCCTTCCTAGGCTTATGCTTGTCCAATTAGGGTTTCGAACCAATCTTGTGCGTCCAATAGGTGTTTTTGTGTCATTGGATGAACAATTATGTCATTTTCGTCCTCCCTAAACTTAATCTTGTCCAGTTAGGGTTTCTAACCAATCTTTTGCATCCGATAGGTGTTTTTGTGTCATTGAATGAACATTTATGTCATTTTCGTCCTCCCTAAACTTAATCTTGTCCAATTTGAGTTTTTAACCAATCTTGTGCATCCAATAGGAGTTTTTTGTCATTAGATAAATATTTATGTCATTTTCGTCCTCCCTACAATTAATCTTGTCCAATTAGGGTTTCTAACCAATCTTGTGCATCCAATAGGTGTTTTTGTGTCATTTGATGAACATTTAGGTCATTTTCGTCCTTCCTAGGCTTATGCTTGTCCAATTAGGGTTTCTAACTAATCTTGAGCGTCCAATAGGTGTTTTTGTGTCATTGGATGAACAATTAGGTCATTTTCGTCATCCCTAGGCTAATTCTTGTCCAATTAGGGTTTCTAACCAATCTTGTGCATCCAATACGTGTTTTGTGTCATTGGATGAATATTTATGTCATTTTCGTCCTCCCTACACTTAATCTTGTCCAATTAGGGTTTTTAACCAATCTTGTGCATCCAATAGGAGTTTTTGTGTCATTGGATAAATATTTATGTCATTTTCGTCCTCCCTACAATTAATCTTGTCCAATTAGGGTTTCTAACCAATCTTGTGCATCCAATAGGTGTTTTGTGTCATTGGATGAATATTTATGTCATTTTCGTCCTCCCTAAACTTAATCTTGTCCAATTAGGGTTTTTAACCAATCTTGTGCATCCAATAGGTGTTTTTGTGTCATTGGATAAATATTTATGTGATTTTCGTCCTTCCTACAATTAATCTTGTCCAATTAGGGTGTTTAACCAATCTTGTGCGTCCAATAGGTGTTTTTGTGTCATTGGATGAACAATTAGGTCATTTTCGTCCTCCCTAGGCTTATTCTTGTCCAATTAGGGTTTTTAACCAATCTTGTGCCTCCAATAGGTGTTTTTGTGTCATTGGATGAATTTTTAGGTCATTTTCGTCCTCCCTACACTTAATCTTGTCCAATTAGGGTTTTTAACCAATCTTGTGCATCCAATAGGTGTTTTGTGTCATTGGATGAATATTTAGTTCATTTTCGTCCTCCCTAAACTTAATCTTGTCCAATTAGGGTTTCTAACGAATCTTGTGCATCCAATAGGTGTTTTTGTGTCATTGGATGAACATTTAGGTCATTTTCGTCCTCCTTAGGCTTATTCTTGTCCAATTAGGGTTTTTAACCAATCTTGAGCGTCCAAATAGGTGTTTTGTGTCATTGGATGAACATTTAGGTCATTTTCGTCCTCCCTAGGCTAATTCTTGTCCCATTAGGGTTTCTAACCAATCTTGTGCATCCAATACGTGTTTTGTGTCATTGGATGAACATTTAGGTCATTTTCGTCCTCCCTACACTTAATCTTGTCCAATTAGGGTTTTTAACCAATCTTGTGCGTCGAATAGGTGTTTTGTGTCATTGGATGAACATTTAGGTCATTTTCGTCCTCCCTAAACTTAATCTTGTCCAAATAGGGTTTCTACCCAATCTTGTGCATCCAATAGATGTTTTTGTGTCGTTGGATGAACAATTAGGTCATTTTCGTCCTCCCTAGGCTAATTCTTGTCCAATTAGGGTTTGTAACCAATCATGTGCATCCAATAGGTGTTTTATTGTCATTGGATGAACATTTAGGTCATTTTCGTCCTCCCTAAACTTAATCTTGTCCAATTAGGGTTTCTAACCAATCATGTGCATCCAATAGGTGTTTTGGTCATTGGATGAACAATTTAGTCATTTTCGTCCTCCCTAGCCTAATTCTTGTCCAATTAGGGTTTTTAACCAATCTTGTGCATCCAAGAGGTGTTTTTGTGTCATTGGATAAATATTTATGTCATTTTCGTCCTCCCTACAATTAATCTTGTCCAATTATGGTTTCTAACCAATCTTGTGCATCCAATAGGTGTTTTTGTGTCATTGGATGAACATTTACGTCATTTTTGTCCTTCCTAGACTTATGCTTGTCCAATTAGGATTTCTAACCAATCTTGTGCGTCCAATTGGTGTTTTTGTGTCATTGGATGAACAATTAGGTCATTTTCGTCTTCCCTAGGCTAATTCTTGTCGAATTAGGGTTTCTAACCAATCTTGTGCATCCAATAGGTGTTTTGTGTCATTGGATGAACAATTAGGTCATTTTCGTCCTCCTTAGGCTTATTCTTGCCAATTAGGGTTTTTAACCAATCTTGTGCATCCAATAGGGGTTTTTGTGTCATTGGTTGAATAGTTAGGTCATTTTCGTCCTCCCTACACATAATCTTGTCCAATTAGGGTTTTTAACGAATCCTGCGCATGCAATAGGTGTTTTGTGTCATTGGATGAACACTTAGGTCATTTTCGTCCTCCCTAAACTTAATCTTGTCCAATTTGGGTTTCTAACCAATCTTGTGCATCCAATAGGTGTTTTTGTGTCATTGGATGAACTATTAGGTTATTTTCGTCCTCCCTAGGCTAATTCTTGTCCAATTAGGGTTTCTAACCAATCTTGTGCATCCACTACGTCTTTTGTGTCATTGGATGAACATTTAGGTCATTTTCGTCCTCCCTAAACTTAATCTTGTCCAATTAGGGTTTGTAACCAATCTTCTGCATCCGATAGGTGTTTTGTGTCATTGGATGAACATTTAGGTCATTTTCGTCCTCCCTAAACTTAATCTTGTCCAATTAGGGTTTCTAACCAATCTTGGGCATCCAATAGGTGTTTTTGGGTCATTGGATGAATATTTAGGTTATTTTCGTCCTTCCTACAATTAATCTTGTCCAATTAGGGTTTGTAGCCAATCTTGTGCATCCAATAGGTGTTTTTGTGTCATTTGATGAACATTTAGGTCATTTTCGTCCTTCCTAGGTTTATGCTTGTGCAATTAGGGTTTCTAACCAATCTTGTGCGTCCAATAGGTGTTTTTGTGTCATTGGATGAACAATTAGGTCATTTTCGTCCTCCTTAGGCTTATTCTTGTCCAATTAGGGTTTCGAACCAATCTTGTGCATCCAATACGTGTTTTGTGTCATTGGATGAACAATTAGGTCATTTTCGTCCTCCCTAGGCTAATTCTTGTCCAATTAGGGTTTCTAACCAATCTTGTGCATCCAATACGTGTTTTGTGTCATTGCATGAATATTTATGTCATTTTCGTCCTCCCTAAACTTAATCTTGTCCAATTAGGGTTTTTAACCAATCTTGTGCATCCAATAGGAGTTTTTGTGTCATTGGATAAATATTTATGTCATTTTCGTCCTCCCTACAATTAATCTTGTCCAATTAGGGTTTCTAACCAATCTTGTGCATCCAATAGGTGTTTTTGTGTCATTTGATGAACATTTAGGTCATTTTCGTCATCCCTAGGCTAATTCTTGTCCAATTAGGGTTTCTAACCAATCTTGTGCATCCAATACGTGTTTTGTGTCATTGGATGAATATTTATGTCATTTTCGTCCTCCCTACAATTAATCTTGTCCAATTAGGGTTTCTAACCAATCTTGTGCATCCAATACGTGTTTTGTGTCATTGGATCAATATTTATGTCATTTTCGTCCTCCCTAAACTTAATCTTGTCCAATTAGGGTTTTTAACCAATCTTGTGCATCCAATAGGAGTTTTTGTGTCATTGGATAAATATTTATCTCATTTTCGTCCTCCCTACAATTAATCTTGTCCAATTAGGGTTTCTAACCAATCTTGTGCATCCAATAGGTATTTTTGTGTCATTTGATGAACATTTAGGTCATTTTCGTCCTTCCTAGGCTTATGCTTGTCCAATTAGGGTTTCTAACTATTCTTGAGCGTCCAATAGGTGTTTTTGTGTCATTGGATGAACAATTAGGTCATTTTCGTCATCCCTAGGCTAATTCTTGTCCAATTAGGGTTTCTAACCAATCTTGTGCATCCAATACGTGTTTTGTGTCATTGGATGAACAATTAGGTCATTTTCGTCATCCCTAGGCTAATTCTTGTCCAATTAGGGTTTCTAACCAATCTTGTGCATCCAATACGTGTTTTGTGTCATTGGATGAATATTTATGTCATTTTCGTCCTCCCTACAATTAATCTTGTCCAATTAGGGTTTCTAACCAATCTTGTGCATCCAATACGTGTTTTGTGTCATTGGATCAATATTTATGTCATTTTCGTCCTCCCAAAACTTAATCTTGTCCAATTAGGGTTTTTAACCAATCTTGTGCATCCAATAGGAGTTTTTGTGTCATTGGATAAATATTTATGTCATTTTCGTCCTCCCTACAATTAATCTTGTCCAATTAGGGTTTCTAACCAATCTTGTGCATCCAATAGGTGTTTTTGTGTCATTTGATGAACATTTAGGTCATTTTCGTCCTTCCTAGGCTTATGCTTGTCCAATTAGGGTTTCTAACTATTCTTGAGCGTCCAATAGGTGTTTTTGTGTCATTGGATGAACAATTAGGTCATTTTCGTCATCCCTAGGCTAATTCTTGTCCAATTAGGGTTTCGAACCAATCTTGTGCATCCAATACGTGTTTTGTGTCATTGGATGAACAATTAGGTCATTTTCGTCCTCCCTAGGCTAATTCTTGTCCAATTAGGGTTTCTAACCAATCTTGTGCATCCAATACGTGTTTTGTGTCATTGGATGAACATTTAGGTCATTTTCGTCCTCCCTACACTTAATCTTGTCCAGTTAGGGTTTTTAACCAATCTTGTGCATCAAATAGGTGTTTTGTGTCACTGGATGAACATTTAGGTCATTTTCGTCCTCCCTAAACTTAATCTTGTCCAATTAGGGTTTCTAACCAATCTTGTGCATCCAATAGGTGTTTTGTGTCATTGGATGAACATTTAGGTCATTTTTGTCCTCCCTAAACTTAATCTTGTCCAATTAGGGTTTCTAACCAATCTTGTGCATCTAATAGGTGTTTTTATGTCATTGGATAAATATTTATGTCATTTTCGTCCTCCCTAAACTTAATCTTGTCCAATTAGGGTTTTTAAACAAATCTTGTGCATCCAATACGTGTTTTGTGTCATTGGATGAACATTTAGGTCATTTTCGTCCTCCCTAGGCTTATGCTTGTCCAATTAGGGTTTCTAACCAATCTTGTGCATCCAATAGGTGTTTTTGTGTCATTCGATGAACATTTAGGTCATTTTCGTCCTCCCTAGGCTTATGCTTGTCCAATTAGGTTTTCTAACCAATCTTGTGCATCCAATAGGTGTTTTGTGTCATTGCATGAACAATTAGGTCATTTTCGTCCTCCCTAGGCTTATTCTTGTCCAATTAGTGCTTCTAACCAATCTTGTGCATCCAATAGGTGTTTTGTGTCATTGGATGAACAAGTAGGTCATTTTCGTCCTCCTTAGGCTTATTCTTGTCCAATTAGGGTTTTTAACCAATCTTGTGCATCCAATAGGTGTTTTGTGTCATTGGATGAACATTTAGGTCATTTTCGTCCTCCCTAAACTTAATCTTGTCCAATTAGGGTTTTTAAGCAATCTTGTCCATCCAATAGGTGTTTTGTGTCATTGGATGAACATTTAGGTCATTTTCGTCCTCCCTACACTTAATCTTGTTCAATTAGGGTTTCTGACCAATCTTGTGCATCCGAAAGGTGTTTTTGTGTCATTGGATGAACAATTAGGTCATTTTCGTCCTCTCTATGATAATTCTTGTCCAATTAGGGTTTTTAACCAATCTTGTGCATCCAATAGGTGTTTTGTGTCATTGGATGAACATTTAGGTCATTTTCGTCCTCCTTAAACTTAATCTTGTTCAATTAGGGTTTTTAACCAATCTTGTGCATCCAATAGGTGTTTTGTGTCATTGGATGAACATTTAGGTCATTTTCGTCCTCCCTAAACTTAATCTTGTCCAATTAGGGTTTTTAACCAATCTTGTGCATCCAATAGGTGTTTTTGTGTCATTGGATAAATATTTATGTCATTTTCGTCCTCCCTACAATTAATCTTGTCCAATTAGGGTTTCTAACCAATCTTGTGCATCCAATAGGTGTTTTTGTGTCATTTGATGAACATTTAGGTCATTTTCGTCCTTCCTAGGCTTATGCTTGTCCAATTAGGGTTTCTAACTATTCTTGAGCGTCCAATAGGTGTTTTTGTGTCATTGGATGAACAATTAGGTCATTTTCGTCATCCCTAGGCTAATTCTTGTCCAATTAGGGTTTCTAACCAATCTTGTGCATCCAATAGGTGTTTTGTGTCATTGGATGAACAATTAGGTCATTTTCGTCCTCCTTAGGCTTATTCTTGTCCAATTAGGGTTTTTAACCAATCTTGTGCATCCAATAGGTGTTTTGTGTCATTGGATGAACACTTAGGTCATTTTCGTCCTCCCTAAACTTAATCATGTCCAATTTGGGTTTCTAACCAATCTTGTGCATCCAATAGGTGTTTTTGTGTCATTGGATGAACTATTAGGTTATTTTCGTCCTCCCTAGGCTAATACTTGTCCAATTAGGGTTTCTAACCAATCTTGTGCATCCACTACGTCTTTTGTGTCATTGGATGAACATTTACGTCATTTTTGTCCTTCCTAGGCTTATGCTTGTCCAATTAGGGTTTCTAACCAATCTTGTGCGTCCAATTGGTGTTTTTGTGTCATTGGATGAACAATTAGGTCATTTTCGTCCTCCCTAGGCTAATTCTTGTCCAATTAGGGTTTCTAACCAATCTTGTGCATCCACTACGTCTTTTGTGTCATTGGATGAACATTTAGGTCATTTTCGTCCTCCCTACACTTAATCTTGTCCAATTAGGGTTTTTAACCAATCTTGTGCATCAAATAGGTGTTTTGTGTCATTGGTTGAACATTTAGGTCATTTTCGTCCTCCCTAAACTTAATCTTGTCCAATTAGGGTTTCTACCAAATCTTGTGCATCCAATAGATGTTTTTGTGTCGTTGGATGAACAATTAGGTCATTTTCGTCCTCCCTAGGCTAATTCTTGTCCAATTAGGGTTTGTGACCAATCATGTGCATCCAATAGGTGTTTTATTGTCATTGGATGAACATTTAGGTCATTTTCGTCCTCCCTAAACTTAATCTTGTC
The DNA here is from genome assembly GCA_037974835.1 of Cicer judaicum. Lineage (NCBI taxonomy): Eukaryota > Viridiplantae > Streptophyta > Magnoliopsida > Fabales > Fabaceae > Cicer > Cicer judaicum. The sequence goes on along the minus strand of JBBPBS010000510.1, from coordinate 171,890 downwards.
AAATTAGGGTTTCTAACCAATCTTGTGCATCCAATAGGTGTTTTGGTCATTGGATGAACAATTAAGTCATTTTCGTCCTCCCTAGGCTAATTCTTGTCCAATTAGGGTTTTTAACTAATCTTGTGCATCCAAGAGGTGTTTTTGTGTCATTGGATAAATATTTATGTCATTTTCGTCCTCCCTAGGCTAATTCTTGTCCAATTAGGGTTTCTAACCAATCTTGTGCATCCAATAGGTGTTTTGTGTCATTGGATGAACAATTAGGTCATTTTCGTCCTCCTTAGGCTTATTCTTGTCCAATTAGGGTTTTTAACCAATCTTGTGCATCCAATACGTGTTTTGTGTCATTGGATGAATATTTATGTCATTTTCGTCCTCCCTACAATTAATCTTGTCCAATTAGGGTTTCTAACCAATCTTGTGCATCCAATACGTGTTTTGTGTCATTGGATGAATATTTATGTCATTTTCGTCCTCCCTAAACTTAATCTTGTCCAATTAGGGTTTTTAACCAATCTTGTGCATCCAATAGGAGTTTTTGTGTCATTGGATAAATATTTATGTCATTTTCGTCCTCCCTACAATTAATCTTGTCCAATTAGGGTTTCTAACCAATCTTGTGCATCCAATAGGTGTTTTTGTGTCATTCGTTGAACATTTAGGTCATTTTCGTCCTTCCTAGGCTTATGCTTGTCCAATTAGGGTTTCTAACTAATCTTGTGCGTCCAATAGGTGTTTTTGTGTCATTGGATGAACAATTAGGTCATTTTCGTCATCCCTAGGCTAATTCTTGTCCAATTAGGGTTTCTAACCAATCTTGTGCATCCAATAGGTGTTTTTGTGTCATTGGGTGAACATTTACGTCATTTTTGTCCTTCCTAGACTTATGCTTGTCCAATTAGGGTTTCTAAGCAATCTTTTGCGTCCAATTGGCGTTTTTGTGTCATTGGATGAACAATTAGGTCATTTTCGTCCTCCCTAGGCTAATTCTTGTCGAATTAGGGTTTCTAACCAATCTTGTGCATCCAATAGGTGTTTTGTGTCATTGGATGAACAATTAGGTCATTTTCGTCCTCCTTAGGCTTATTCTTGTCCAATTAGGGTTTTTAACCAATCTTGTGCATCCAATAGGGGTTTTTGTGTCATTGGTTGAATAGTTAGGTCATTTTCGTCCTCCCAACACATAATCTTGTCCAATTAGGGTTTTTAACCAATCTTGCGCATCCAATAGGTGTTTTGTGTCATTGGATGAACACTTAGGTCATTTTCGTCCTCCCTAAACTTAATCTTGTCCAATTTGGGTTTCTAACCAATCTTGTGCATCCAATAGGTGTTTTTGTGTCATTGGATGAACTATTAGGTTATTTTCGTCCTCCCTAGGCTAATTCTTGTCCAATTAGGGTTTCTAACCAATCTTGTGCATCCAATAGGTGTTTTGTGTCATTGGATGAACAATTAGGTCATTTTCGTCCTCCTTAGGCTTATTCTTGTCCAATTAGGGTTTTTAACCAATCTTGTGCATCCAATAGGGGTTTTTGTGTCATTGGTTGAATAGTTAGGTCATTTTCGTCCTCCCTACACATAATCTTGTCCAATTAGGGTTTTTAACCAATCTTGTGCATCCAATACGTGTTTTGTGTCTTTGGATGAACATTTAGGTCATTTTCGTCCTCCCTAAACTTAATCTTGTCCAATTAGGGTTTTTAACCAATCTTGTGCATCCAATAGGTGTTTGGTGTCATTGGATGAACATTTAGGTCAATTTCGTCCTCCCTAAACTTAATCTTGTCCAATTAGGATTTCTAACCAATCTTGTGCATCCAATAGGTGTTTTTGTGTCGTTGGATGAACAATTAGGTCATTTTCGTCCTCCCTAGGCTTATTCTTATCCAATTAGGGTTTTTAACCAATCATGGGCATCCAATAGGTGTTTTTGGGTCATTGGATGAATATTTAGGTCATTTTCGTCCTCCTTAAACTTAATCTTGTCCAATTAGGGTTTTTAACCAATCTTGTGCATCCAATAGGAGTTTTTGTGTCATTGGATAAATATTTATGTCATTTTCGTCCTCCCTACAATTAATCTTGTCCAATTAGGGTTTCTAACCAATCTTGTGCATCGAATAGGTGTTTTTGTGTCATTTGATGAACATTTAGGTCATTTTCGTCCTTCCTAGGCTTATGCTTGTCCAATTAGGGTTTCTAACTATTCTTGAGCGTCCAATAGGTGTTTTTGTGTCATTGGATGAACAATTAGGTCATTTTCGTCATCCCTAGGCTAATTCTTGTCCAATTAGGGTTTCGAACCAATCTTGTGCATCCAATACGTGTTTTGTGTCATTGGATGAACTTTTAGGTCATTTTCGTCCTCCCAAGGCTTATTCTTGTCCAATTAGGGTTTCTAACAAATCTTGTGCTTCCAATAGGTGTTTTGTGTCATTGGATGAACAATTAGGTCATTTTCGTCCTCCCTAAACTTAATCTTGTCCAATTAGGGTTTTTAACCAATCTTGTGCATCCAATAGGAGTTTTTGTGTCATTGGATAAATATTTATGTCATTTTCGTCCTCCCTAAACATAATCTTGTCCAATTAGGGTTTCTAACCGATCTTGTGCATCCAATAGGTGTTTTGGTCATTGGATGAACAATTAAGTCATTTTCGTCCTCCCTAGGCTAATTCTTGTCCAATTAGGGTTTTTAACCAATCTTGTGCATCCAAATAGGTGTTTTGTGTCATTGGATGAGCATTTAGGTCATTTTCGTCCTCCCTAGGCTAATTCTTGTCCCATTAGGGTTTCTAACCAATCTTGTGCATCCAATACGTGTTTTGTGTCATTGGATGAACATTTAGGTCATTTTCGTCCTCCCTACACTTAATCTTGTCCAATTAGGGTTTTTAACCAATCTTGTGCATAGAATAGGTGTTTTGTGTCATTGGATGAACATTTAGGTCATTTTCGCCCTCCCTAAACTTAATCTTGTCCAATTAGGGTTTCTACCCAATCTTGTGGATCCAATAGATGTTTTTGTGTCGTTGGATGAACAATTAGGTCATTTTCGTCCTCCCTAGGCTAATTCTTGTCCAATTAGGGTTTGTGACCAATCATGTGCATCCAATAGGTGTTTTATTGTCATTGGATGAACATTTAGGTCATTTTCGTCCTCCCTAAACTTAATCTTGTCAAATTAGGGTTTCTAACCAATCTTGTGCATCCAATAGGTGTTTTGGTCATTGGATGAACAATTAAGTCATTTTCGTCCTCCCTAGGCTAATTCTTGTGCAATTAGGGTTTTTAACCAATCTTGTGCATCCAAGAGGTGTTTTTGTGTCATTGGATAAATATTATGTCATTTTGGTCCTCCCTACAATTAATCTTGTCCAATTAAGGTTTTTAACCAATCTTGTGCATCCAATAGGTGTTTTTGTGTCATTGGATGAACATTTACGTCATTTTTGTCCTTCCTAGGCTTATGCTTGTCCAATTAGGGTTTCTAACCAATCTTGTGCGTCCAATTGGTGTTTTTGTGTCATTGGATGAACAATTAGGTCATTTTCGTCCTCCCTAGGCTAATTCTTGTCCAATTAGGGTTTCTAACCAATCTTGTGCATCCACTACGTCTTTTGTGTCATTGGATGAACATTTAGGTCATTTTCGTCCTCCCTACACTTAATCTTGTCCAATTAGGATTTTTAACCAATCTTGTGCATCGAATAGGTGTTTTGTGTCATTGGATGAACATTTAGGTCATTTTCGTCCTCCCTAAACTTAATCTTGTCCAATTAGGGTTTCTACCCAATCTTGTGCATCCAATAGATGTTTTTGTGTCGTTGGATGAACAATTAGGTCATTTTCGTCCTCCCTAGGCTAATTCTTGTCCAATTAGGGTTTGTGACCAATCATGTGCATCCAATAGGTGTTTTATTGTCATTGGATGAACATTTAGGTCATTTTCGTCCTCCCTAAACTTAATCTTGTCAAATTAGGGTTTCTAACCAATCTTGTGCATCCAATAGGTGTTTTGGTCATTGGATGAACAATTAAGTCATTTTCGTCCTCCCTAGGCTAATTCTTGTGCAATTAGGGTTTTTAACCAATCTTGTGCATCCAAGAGGTGTTTTTGTGTCATTGGATAAATATTATGTCATTTTGGTCCTCCCTACAATTAATCTTGTCCAATTAGGGTTTTTAACCAATCTTGTGCATCCAATTAGGGTTTCCTAGACTTATGCTTCCAATTAGGGTTTCTAACCAATCTTATGCGTCGAATTGGTGTTTTTGTGTCATTGGATGAACAATTAGGTCATTTTCCTCCTCCCTAGGCTAATTCTTGTCGAATTAGGGTTTCTAACCAATCTTGTGCATCCAATAGGTGTTTTGTGTCATTGGATGAACAATTAGGTCATTTTCGTCCTCCTTAGGCTTATTCTTGTCCAATTAGGGTTTATAACCAATCTTGTGCATCCAATAGGGGTTTTTGTGTCATTGGTTGAACTATTAGGTTATTTTCGTCCTCCCTAGGCTAATTCTTGTCCAATTAGGGTTTCTAACCAATCTTGTGCATCCACTACGTCTTTTGTGTCATTGGATGAACATTTAGGTCATTTTCATCCTCGCTACACTTAATCTTGTCCAATTAGGTTTTTTAACCAACCTTGTGCATCCAATAGGTGTTTTTGTGTCATTGGATGAACAATTAGGTCATTTTCATCCTCCCTAGGCTCATTCTTGTCCAATTAGGGTTTTTAACCAATCTTGGGCATCCAATAGGTGTTTTTAGGTCATTGGATGAATATTTAGGTCATTTTCGTCCTCCCTAAACTTAATCTTGTCCAATTAGGGTTTGTAACCAATCTTCTGCATCCAATAGGTGTTTTGTGTCATTGGATGAACATTTAGGTCATTTTCGTCCTCGCTAAACTTAATCTTGTCCAATTAGGGTTTCTAACCAATCTTGTGCTTCCAATAGGTGTTTTGTGTCATTGGATGAACAATTAGGTCATTTTCGTCCTCCCTAGGCTTATTCTGGTCCAATTACGGTTTGTAACCCATCTTGTGCATCCAATAGGTGTTTTATTGTCATTGGATGAACATTTAGGTCATTTTCGTCCTCGCTAAACATAATCTTGTCCAATTAGGGTTTCTAACCAATCTTGTGCATCCAATAGGTGTTTTGGTCATTGGATGAACAATTAAGTCATTTTCGTCCTCCCTAGGCTAATTCTTGTCCAATTAGGGTTTTTAACAAATCTTGTGCATCCAAATAGGTGTTTTGTGTCATTGGATGAACATTTAGGTCATTTTCGTCCTCCCTAGGCTAATTCTTGTCCCATTAGGGTTTCTAACCAATCTTGTGCATCCAATACGTGTTTTGTGTCATTGGATGAACATTTAAGTCATTTTCGTCCTCCCTACACTTAATCTTGTCCAATTAGGGTTTTTAACTAATCTTGTGCATCGAATAGGTGTTTTGTGTCATTGGATGAACATTTAGGTCATTTTCGTCCTCCCTAAACTTAATCTTGTCCAATTAGGGTTTCTACCCAATCTTGTGCATCCAATAGATGTTTTTGTGTCGTTGGATGAACAATTAGGTCATTTTCGTCCTCCCAAGGATAATTCTTGTCCAATTAGGGTTTGTGACCAATCATGTGCATCCAATAGGTGTTTTATTGTCATTGGATGAACATTTAGGTCATTTTCGTCCTCCCTAAACTTAATCTTGTCAAATTAGGGTTTCTAACCAATCTTGTGCATCCAATAGGTGTTTTGGTCATTGGATGAACAATTAAGTCATTTTCGTCCTCCCTAGGCTAATTCTTGTCCAATTAGGGTTTTTAACTTATCTTGTGCATCCAAGAGGTGTTTTTGTGTCATTGGATAAATATTTATGTCATTTTCGTCCTCCCTAGGCTAATTCTTGTCCAATTAGGGTTTCTAACCAATCTTGTGCATCCAATAGGTGTTTTGTGTCATTGGATGAACAATTAGGTCATTTTCGTCCTCCTTAGGCTTATTCTTGTCCAATTAGGGTTTTTAACCAATCTTGTGCATCCAATAGGTGTTTTGTGTCATTGGATGAACACTTAGGTCATTTTCGTCCTCCCTAAACTTAATCATGTCCAATTTGGGTTTCTAACCAATCTTGTGCATCCAATAGGTGTTTTTGTGTCATTGGATGAACTATTAGGTTATTTTCGTCCTCCCTAGGCTAATACTTGTCCAATTAGGGTTTCTAACCAATCTTGTGCATCCACTACGTCTTTTGTGTCATTGGATGAACATTTACGTCATTTTTGTCCTTCCTAGGCTTATGCTTGTCCAATTAGGGTTTCTAACCAATCTTGTGCGTCCAATTGGTGTTTTTGTGTCATTGGATGAACAATTAGGTCATTTTCGTCCTCCCTAGGCTAATTCTTGTCCAATTAGGGTTTCTAACCAATCTTGTGCATCCACTACGTCTTTTGTGTCATTGGATGAACATTTAGGTCATTTTCGTCCTCCCTACACATAATCTTGTCCAATTAGGGTTTTTAACCAATCTTGCGCATGCAATAGGTGTTTTGTGTCATTCGATGAACACTTAGGTCATTTTCGTCCTCCCTAAACTTAATCTTGTCCAATTTGGGTTTCTAACCAATCTTGTGCATCCAATAGGTGTTTTTGTGTCATTGGATGAACTATTAGGTTATTTTCGTCCTCCCTAGGCTAATTCTTGTCCAATTAGGGTTTCTAATCAATCTTGTGCATCCACTACGTCTTTTGTGTCATTGGATGAACATTTAGGTCATTTTCGTCCTCCCTACACTTAATCTTGTCCAATTAGGGTTTCTAACCAACCTTGTGCATCCACTACGTCTTTTATGTCATTGGATGAACAATTAGGTCATTTTCATCCTCCCTAGGCTTATTCTTGTCCAATTAGGGTTTTTAACCAATCTTGGGCATCCAATAGGTGTTTTTGGGTCATTGGATCAATATTTAGGTCATTTTCGTCCTCCCTAAACTTAATCTTGTCCAATTTGGGTTTCTAACCAATCTTGTGCATCCAATAGGTGTTTTTGTGTCATTGGATGAACAATTAGGTCATTTTCGTCATCCCTAGGCTAATTCTTGTTCAATTAGGGTTTCTAACCAATCTTGTGCATCCACTACGTCTTTTGTGTCATTGGATGAACATTTAGGTCATTTTCGTCCTCCCTACACTTAATCTTGTCCAATTAGGATTTCTAACCAACCTTGTGCATCCACCACGTCTTTTGTGTCATTGGATGAACAATTAGGTCATTTTCATCCTCCCTAGGCTTATTCTTGTCCAATTAGGGTTTTTAACCAATCTTGGGCATCCAATAGGTGTTTTTGGGTCATTGGATCAATATTTAGGTCATTTTCGTCCTCCCTAAACTTAATCTTGTCCAATTTGGGTTTCTAACCAATCTTGTGCATCCAATAGGTGTTTTTGTGTCATTGGATGAACAATTAGGTCATTTTCGTCATCCCTAGGCTAATTCTTGTTCAATTAGGGTTTCTAACCAATCTTGTGCATCCAATAGGTGTTTTGTGTCATTGGATGAACAATTAGGTCATTTTCGTCCTCCTTAGGCTTATTCTTGTCCAATTAGGGTTTTTAACCAATCTTGTGCATCCAATAGGTGTTTTGTGTCATTGGATCAACATTTAGGTCATTTTCGTCCTCCCTAAACTTAATCTTGTCCAATTAGGGTTTCTAACCAATCTTGTGCATCCAATAGGTGTTTTTGTGTCATTGGATGAACAATTAGGTCATTTTCTTCCTCCCTAGGCTAATTCTTGTCCAATTAGGGTTTCTAACCAATCTTGTGCATCCAATAGGTGTTTTGTGTCATTGGATGAACAATTAGGTCATTTTCGTCCTCCTTAGGCTTATTCTTGTCCAATTAGGGTTTCTAACCAATCTTGTGCATCCAATAGGTGTTTTGTGTCATTGGATGAACATTTAGGTCATTTTCGTCCTCCCTAAACTTAATCTTGTCCAATTAGATTTTCTAACCAATCTTGTGCATCCAATAGGTGTTTTTGTGTCATTGGATGAACATTTAGGTCATTTTCGTCCTCCCTAGGCTTATGCTTGTCCAATTAGGGTTTCTAACCAATCTTGTGCATCCAATAGGTGTTTTGTGTCATTGGATGAATATTTATGTCATTTTCGTCCTCCCTAAACTTAATCTTGTCCAATTAGGGTTTTTAACCAATCTTGTGCATCCAATAGGTGTTTTTGTGTCATTGGATAAATATTTATGTCATTTTCGTCCTTCCTACAATTAATCTTGTCCAATTAGGGTGTTTAACCAATCTTGTGCGTCCAATAGGTGTTTTTGTGTCATTGGATGAACAATTAGGTCATTTTCGTCCTCCCTAGGCTTATTCTTGGTTAATTAGGGTTTTTAACCAATCTTGTGCTTCCAATAGGTGTTTTTGTGTCATTGGATGAATATTTAGGTCATTTTCGTCCTCCCTACACTTAATCTTGTCCAATTAGGGTTTTTAACCAATCTTGTGCATCCAATAGGTGTTTTGTGTCATTGGATGAATATTTAGGTCATTTTCGTCCTCCCTAAACTTAATCTTGTCCAATTAGGGTTTCTAACGAATCTTGTGCATCCAATAGGTGTTTTTGTGTCATTGGATGAACATTTAGGTCATTTTCGTCCTCCTTAGGCTTATTCTTGTCCAATTAGGGTTTTTAACCAATCTTGTGCATCCAAATAGGTGTTTTGTGTCATTGGATGAACATTTAGGTCATTTTCGTCCTCCCTAGGCTAATTCTTGTCCCATTAGGGTTTCTAACCAATCTTGTGCATCCAATACGTGTTTTGTGTCATTGGATGAACATTTAAGTCATTTTCGTCCTCCCTACACTTAATCTTGTCCAATTAAGGTTTTTAACTAATCTTGTGCATCGAATAGGTGTTTTGTGTCATTGGATGAACATTTAGGTCATTTTCGTCCTCCCTAAACTTAATCTTGTCCAATTAGGGTTTCTACCCAATCTTGTGCATCCAATAGATGTTTTTGTGTCGTTGGATGAACAATTAGGTCATTTTCGTCCTCCCAAGGATAATTCTTGTCCAATTAGGGTTTGTGACCAATCATGTGCATCCAATAGGTGTTTTATTGTCATTGGATGAACATTTAGGTCATTTTCGTCCTCCCTAAACTTAATCTTGTCCAATTAGGGTTTCTACCCAATCTTGTGCATCCAATAGATGTTTTTGTGTCGTTGGATGAACAATTAGGTCATTTTCGTCCTCCCAAGGATAATTCTTGTCCAATTAGGGTTTGTGACCAATCATGTGCATCCAATAGGTGTTTTATTGTCATTGGATGAACATTTAGGTCATTTTCGTCCTCCCTAAACTTAATCTTGTCAAATTAGGGTTTCTAACCAATCTTGTGCATCCAATAGGTGTTTTGGTCATTGGATGAACAATTAAGTCATCTTCGTCCTCCCTAGGCTAATTCTTGTCCAATTAGGGTTTTTAACTAATCTTGTGCATCCAAGAGGTGTTTTTGTGTCATTGGATAAATATTTATGTCATTTTCGTCCTCCCTAGGCTAATTCTTGTCCAATTAGGGTTTCTAACCAATCTTGTGCATCCAATAGGTGTTTTGTGTCATTGGATGAACAATTAGGTCATTTTCGTCCTCCTTAGGCTTATTCTTGTCCAATTAGGGTTTTTAACCAATCTTGTGCATCCAATAGGTGTTTTGTGTCATTGGATGAACACTTAGGTCATTTTCGTCCTCCCTAAACTTAATCATGTCCAATTTGGGTTTCTAACCAATCTTGTGCATCCAATAGGTGTTTTTGTGTCATTGGATGAACTATTAGGTTATTTTCGTCCTCCCTAGGCTAATACTTGTCCAATTAGGGTTTCTAACCAATCTTGTGCATCCACTACGTCTTTTGTGTCATTGGATGAACATTTAGGTCATTTTCGTCCTCCCTACACTTAATCTTGTCCAATTAGGGTTTTTAACCAACCTTGTGCATCCAATAGGTGTTTTTGTGTCATTGGATGAACAATTAGGTCATTTTCATCCACCCTAGGCTAATTCTTGTCCAATTAGGGTTTTTAACCAATCTTGGGCATCCAATAGGTGTTTTTGGGTCATTGGATGAATATTTAGGTCATTTTTGTCCTCCCTAAACTTAATCTTGTCCAATTAGGGTTTCTAACCAATCTTGTGCATCCAACAGGTGTTTTTGTGTCATTTGATGAACATTTAGGTCATTTTCGTCCTTCCTAGGCTTATGCTTGTGCAATTAGGGTTTCTAACCAATCTTGTGCGTCCAATAGGTGTTTTTGTGTCATTGGATGAACAATTAGGTCATTTTCGTCCTCCTTAGGCTTATTCTTGTCCAATTAGGGTTTTTAACCAATCTTATGCATCCATATAGGTGTTTTGTGTCATTGGATGAACATTTAGGTCATTTTCGTCCTCCCTAGGCTTATTCTTGTCCAATTAGGGTTTCTAACCAATCTTGTGCTTCCAATAGGTGTTTTGTGTCATTGGATGAACACTTAGGTCATTTTGGTCCTCCCTAAACTTAATCTTGTCCAATTTGGGTTTCTAACCAATCTTGTGCATCCAATAGGTGTTTTTGTGTCATTGGATGAACTATTAGGTTATTTTCGTCCTCCCTAGGCTTATTCTGGTCCAATTACGGTTTGTAACCAATCTTGTGCATCCAATAGGTGTTTTTGTGTCATTGGATGAACATTTAGGTCATTTTCGTCCTCCCTAAACTTAATCTTGTCCAATTAGGATTTCTAACCAATCTGGTGCATCCAATAGGTGTTTTTGTGTCATTGGATGAACAATTAGGTCATTTTCATCCTCCCTAGGCTTATTCTTGTCCAATTAGGGTTTTTAACCAATCTTGGGCATCCAATAGGTGTTTTTGGGTCATTGGATGAATATTTAGGTCATTTTCGTCCTCCCTACAATTAATGTTGTCCAATTAGGGTTTCTAACCAATCTTGAGCATCCAATAGGTGTTTTTGTGTCATTTGATGAACATTCAGGTCATTTTCGTCCTTCCTAGGCTTATGCTTGTGCAATTAGGGTTTCTAACCAATCTTGTGCGTCCAATAGGTGTTTTTGTGTCATTGGATGAACAATTAGGTCATTTTCGTCCTCCTTAAGCTTATTGTTGTCCAATTAGGGTTTTTAACCAATCTTGTGCATCCAAATAGGTGTTTTGTGTCATTGGATGAACATTTAGGTCATTTGCGTCCTCCCTAGGCTTATTCTTGTCCAATTAGGGTTTCTAACCAATCTTAGGCATCCAATAGGTGTTTTTGGGTCATTGGATGAATATTTAGGTCATTTTCATCCTCCCTAAACTTAATCTTGTCCCATTAGGGTTTGTAACCAATCTTGTGCATCCAATAGGTGTTTTGTGTCATTGGATGAACATTTAGGTCATTTTCGTCCTCCCTAAACTTAATCTTGTCCAATTAGGGTTTCTAACCAATCTTGTGCATCCAATAGGTGTTTTTGTGTCATTGGATGAACAATTAGGTCATTTTCATCCTCCCTAAACTTAATCTTGTCCAATTAGGGTTTTTAACCAATCTTCTGCATCCAATAGGTGTTTTGTGTCATTGCATGAACATTTACGTCATTTTCGTCCTCCCTAAACTTATACTTGACCAATTAGGGTTTCTAACCAATCTTGTGCATCCAATAGGTGTTTTTGTGTCATTGGATGAACAATTAGGTCATTTTCGTCCTCCCTAGGCTAATTCTTGTCCAATTGGGGTTTTTAACGAATCTTGTGCATCCAATAGGTGTTTGTGTCATTGGATGAACATTTAGGTCATTTTCGTCCTCCCTACACTTAATCTTGTCCAATTAGGGTTTCTAACCAATCTTGTGCATCCAATAGTTGTTTTTGTGTCATTGGATGAACATTTATGTCATTTTCGTCCTCCCTAGGCTTAATCTTGTCCAATTAGGGTTTCTAACCAATCTTGTGCATCCAATAGGTGTTTTTGTGTCATTGGATGAACAATTAGGTCAATTTCATCCTCCCTAAACTTAATCTTGTCCAATTAGGGTTTTTAACCAATCTTCTGCATCCAATAGGTGTTTTGTGTCATTGCATGAACATTTACGTCATTTTCGTCCTCCCTAAACTTAATCTTGTCCAATTAGGGTTTCTAACCAATCTTGTGCATCCAATAGGTGTTTTTGTGTCATTGGATGAACAATTAGGTCATTTTCGTCCTCCCTAGGCTAATTCTTGTCCAATTGGGGTTTTTAACGAATCTTGTGCATCCAATAGGTGTTTTGTGTCATTGGATGAACATTTAGGTCATTTTCGTCCTCCCTAAACTTAATCTTGTCCAATTAGGGTTTCTAACCAATCTTGTGCATCCAATAGGTGTTTTTGTGTCATTGGATGAACAATTAGGTCATTTTCATCCTCCCTAAACTTAATCTTGTCCCATTAGGGTTTTTAACCAATCTTCTGCATCCAATAGGTGTTTTGTGTCATTGCATGAACATTTACGTCATTTTCGTCCTCCCTAAACTTAATCTTGTCCAATTAGGGTTTCTAACCAATCTTGTGCATCCAATAGGTGTTTTTGTGTCATTGGATGAACAATTAGGTCATTTTCGTCCTCCCTTGGCTTATTCTTGTCCAATTAGGGTTTTTAACCAATCTTGTGCATCCAATAGGTGTTTTTGTGTCATTGGATGAACATTTAGGTCATTTTCGTCCTCCCTAAACTTATTCTTGTCCAATTAGGGTTTCTAACCAATCTTGTGCATCCAATAGGTGTTTTTGTGTCATTGGATGAACAATTAGGTCATTTTCGTCCTCCCTAGGCTAATTCTTGTCCAATTAGGGTTTTTAACCAATCTTGTGCATCGAATAGGTGTTTTGTGTCATTGGATGAACATTTAGGTCATTTTCGTCCTCCCTAAACTTAATCTTGTCCAATTAGGGTTTCTAACCAATCTTGTGCATCCAATAGGTGTTTTTGTGTCGTTGGATGAACAATTAGGTCATTTTCGTCCTCCCTAGCCTAATTCTTGTCCAATTAGTGTTTCTAACCAATCTTTTGCATCCAATAGGTGTTTTGTGTCATTGGATGAATATTTAGGTCATTTTCGTCCTCCCTACATTTAATCTTGTCCAATTAGGGTTTCTAACCAATCTTGTGCATCCAGTAGGTGTTTTTGTGTAATTGGATGAAAAATTAGGTCATTTTCGTTCTCCCTAGGCTAATTCTTGTCCAATTAGGGTTTGTAACCAATCTTGTGCATCCAATAGGTGTTTTCAGTCATTGGATGAATATTCATGTCATTTTCGTCCTCCCTAAACTTAATCTTGTCCAATTAGGGTTCTTAACAAATCTTGTGCATCCAATAGGTGTTTTTGTGTCATTGGATAAATATTTATGTCATTTTCGTCCTCCCTACAATTAATCTTGTCCAATTAGGGTTTCTAACCAATCTTGTGCATCCAATACGTGTTTTTGTGTGATTGGATGAACATTTAGGTCATTTTCGTCCTTCCAAGGCTTATGCTTGTCCAATTAGGGTTTCTAACCAATCTTGTGCATCCAATAGGTGTTTTTGTGTCATTGGCTGAACAATTAGGTCACTTTCGTCCTCCCTAGGCTAATTCTTGTCCAATTAGGGTTTCTAACCAATCTTGTGCATCCAATAGGTGTTTTGTGTCATTGGATGAACAATTAGGTCATTTTCGTCCTCCTTAGGCTTATTCTTGTCCAATTAGGGTTTTTAACCAATCTTGTGCATCCAATAGGTGTTTTGTGTCATTGGATGAACACTTAGGTCATTTTCGTCCTCCCTAAACTTAATCATGTCCAATTTGGGTTTCTAACCAATCTTGTGCATCCAATAGGTGTTTTTGTGTCATTGGATGAACTATTAGGTTATTTTCGTCCTCCCTAGGCTAATACTTGTCCAATTAGGGTTTCTAACCAATCTTGTGCATCCACTACGTCTTTTGTGTCATTGGATGAACATTTACGTCATTTTTGTCCTTCCTAGGCTTATGCTTGTCCAATTAGGGTTTCTAACCAATCTTGTGCGTCCAATTGGTGTTTTTGTGTCATTGGATGAACAATTAGGTCATTTTCGTCCTCCCTAGGCTAATTCTTGTCCAATTAGGGTTTCTAACCAATCTTGTGCATCCACTACGTCTTTTGTGTCATTGGATGAACATTTAGGTCATTTTCGTCCTCCCTACACTTAATCTTGTCCAATTAGGGTTTTTAACCAACCTTGTGCATCCAATAGGTGTTTTTGTGTCATTGGATGAACAATTAGGTCATTTTCATCCTCCCTAGGCTTATTCTTGTCCAATTAGGGTTTTTAACCAATCTTGGGCATCCAATAGGTGTTTTTGGGTCATTGGATGAATATTTAGGTCATTTTCGTCCTCCCTACAATTAATGTTGTCCAATTAGGGTTTCTAACCAATCTTGTGCATCCAATAGGTGTTTTTGTGTCATTTGATGAACATTCAGGTCATTTTCGTCCTTCCTAGGCTTATGCTTGTGCAATTAGGGTTTCTAACCAATCTTGTGCGTCCAATAGGTGTTTTTGTGTCATTGGATGAACAATTAGGTCATTTTCGTCCTCCTTAGGCTTATTGTTGTCCAATTAGGGTTTTTAACCAATCTTGTGCATCCAAATAGGTGTTTTGTGTCATTGGATGAACATTTAGGTCATTTGCGTCCTCCCTAGGCTTATTCTTGTCCAATTAGGGTTTCTAACCAATCTTGGGCATCCAATAGGTGTTTTTGGGTCATTGGATGAATATTTAGGTCATTTTCATCCTCCCTAAACTTAATCTTGTCCCATTAGGGTTTGTAACCAATCTTGTGCATCCAATAGGTGTTTTGTGTCATTGGATGAACATTTAGGTCATTTTCGTCCTCCCTAAACTTAATCTTGTCCAATTAGGGTTTCTAACCAATCTTGTGCATCCAATAGGTGTTTTTGTGTCATTGGATGAACAATTAGGTCATTTTCATCCTCCCTAGGCTTATTCTTGTCCAATTAGGGTTTTTAACCAATCTTGGGCATCCAATAGGTGTTTTTGGGTCATTGGATGAATATTTAGCTCATTTTCGTCCTCCCTACAATTAATCTTGTCCAATTAGGGTTTCTAACCAATCTTGTGCATCCAATAGGGGTTTTTGTGTCATTTGATGAACATTCAGGTCATTTTCGTCCTTCCTAGGCTTATGCTTGTGCAATTAGGGTTTCTAACCAATCTTGTGCGTCCAATAGGTGTTTTTGTGTCATTGGATGAACATTTAGGTCATTTTCGTCCTCCCTAAACTTAATCTTGTCCAATTAGTATTTCTAACCAATCTTCTGGATCCAATAGGTGTTTTTGTGTAATTGGATGAACAATTAGGTCATTTTCGTCCTCCCTTGGCTAATTCTTGTCCAATTAGGGTTTCTAACCAATCTTGTGCATCCAATACGTGTTTTGTGTCATTGGACGAACATTTAGGTCATTTTCGTCCTCCCTACACTTAATCTTGTCCAATTAGTGTTTTTAACCAATCTTGTGCATCGAATAGGTGTTTCGTGTCATTGGATGATCATTTAGGTCATTTTCGTCCTCCCTAAACTTAATCTTGTCCAATTAGGGTTTCTAACCAATCTTGTGCATCCAATAGATGTTTTTGTGTCGTTGGATGAACAATTAGGTCATTTTCGTCCTCCCTAAGCTAATTCTTGTCCAATTAGGGTTTCTATCCAATCTTGTGCATCCAATAGGTGTTTTGGTCATTGGATGAACAATTAAGTCTTTTTCGTCCTCCCTAGGCTAATTCTTGTCCAATTAGGGTTTTTAACCAATCTTGTGCATCCAAATAGGTGTTTTGTGTCAATGGATGAACATTAAGTCATTTTCGTCCTCCCTTAACTTAATCTTGTCCAATTAGTATTTTTAACCAATCTTCTGCATCCAATAGGTGTTTTTGTGTAATTGGATGAACAATTAGGTCATTTTCGTCCTCCCTAGGCTAATTCTTGTCCAATTAGGGTTTTTAACCAATCTTGTGCATCCAATAGGTGTTTTTGTGTCATTGGATAAATATTTATGTCATTTTCGTCTTCCCTACAATTAATCTTGTCCAATTAGGGTTTCTAACCAATCTTGTGCATCCAATAGGTGTTTTTGTGTCATTGGATGAACATTTAGGTCATTTTTGTCCTTCCTACGCTTATGCTTGTCCAATTAGGGTATCTAACCAATCTGGTGCGTCCAATTGGTGTTTTTGTGTCATTGGATTAACAATTAGGTCATTTTTGTCCTCCCTGGGCTAATTCTTGTCCAATTAGGGTTTCTAACCAATCTTGTGCATCCAATAGGTGTTTTGTGTCACTGGATGAACAATTAGGTCATTTTCGTGCTCCTTAGGCTTATTCTTGTCCAATTAGGGTTTTTAACCAATCTTGTGCATCCAATAGTGGTTTTTGTGTCATTGGTTGAATAGTTAGGTCATTTTCGTCCTCCCTACACATAATCTTGTCCAATTAGGGTTTTTAACCAATCTTGTGCATCCAATAGGTGTTTTGTGTCATTGGATGAACACTTAGGTCATTTTCGTCCTCCCTAAACTTAATCTTGTCCAATTTGGGTTTCTAACCAATCTTGTGCATCCAATAGGTGTTTTTGTGTTATTGGATGAACTATTAGGTTATTTTCATCCTCCCTAGGCTAATTCTTGTCCAATTAGGGTTTCTAACCAATCTTGTGCATCCACTACGTCTTTTGTGTCATTGGATGAACATTTAGGTCATTTTCTTCCTCCCTACACTTAATCTTGTCCAATTAGGGTTTTTAACCAACCTTGTGCATCCAATAGGTGTTTTTGTGTCATTGGATGAACAATTAGGTCATTTTCATCCTCACTAGGCTTATTCTTGTCCAATTAGGGTTTTTAACCAATATTGGGCATCCAATAGGTGTTTTTGGGTCATTGGATGAATATTTAGGTCATTTTCGTCCTCCCTACACTTAATCTTGTCCAATTAGGGTTTGTAACCAATCTTGTGCATCCAATAGGTGTTTTGTGTCATTGGATGAACATTTAGGTCATTTTCGTCCTGCCTAAACTTAATCTTGTCCAATTAGGGTTTCTAACCAATCTTGTGCATCCAATAGGTGTTTTTGTCATTGGATGAACAATTAAGTCATTTTCGTCCTCCTTAGGCTTATTCTTGTCCAATTAGGGTTTTTAACCAATCTTGTGCATCCAATAGGTGTTTTTGTGTCATTGGATGAATAATTAGGTCATTTTCGTCCTCCCTACACTTAATCTTGTCCAATTAGGGTTTTTAACCAATCTTGTGCATCCAATTCGTGTTTTGGTGTAATTGGATGAACAATTAGGTCATTTTCGTCCTCCCTAGGCTAATTCTTGTCCAATTAGGGTTTCTAACCAATCTTGTGCGTCCAATAGGTGTTTTTGTGTCATTGGATGAACAATTAGGTCATTTTCGTCCTCCCTAGGTTTATTCTTGTCCAATTAGGGTTTTTAACCAATCTTGTGCATCCAATAGGTGTTTTTGTGTCATTGGATGAATATTTAGGTCATTTTCGTCTTCCCTACACTTAATCTTGTCCAATTAGGGTTTTTAACCAATCTTGTGCATCCAATAGGTGTTTTTGTTGCATTGGTTAAATATTTAGGTCATTTTCGTCCAACCTAGGCTTATGCTTGTCCAATTAGGGTTTCTATCCAATCTTGTGCATCCAATAGGTGTTTTGGTCATTGGATGAACAATTAAGTCTTTTTCGTCCTCCCTAGGCTAATTCTTGTCCAATTAGGGTTTTTAACCAATCTTGTGCATCCAAATAGGTGTTTTGTGTCAATGGATGAACATTTAGGTCATTTTCGTCCTCCCTTAACTTAATCTTGTCCAATTAGTATTTTTAACCAATCTTCTGCATCCAATAGGTGTTTTTGTGTAATTGGATGAACAATTAGGTCATTTTCGTCCTCCCTAGGCTAATTCTTGTCCAATTAGGGTTTTTAACCAATCTTGTGCATCCAATAGGTGTTTTTGTGTCATTGGATAAATATTTATGTCATTTTCGTCTTCCCTACAATTAATCTTGTCCGATTAGGGTTTCTAACCAATCTTGTGCATCCAATAGGTGTTTTTGTGTCATTGGATGAACATTTAGGTCATTTTTGTCCTTCCTACGCCTATGCTTGTCCAATTAGGGTATCTAACCAATCTGGTGCGTCCAATTGGTGTTTTTGTGTCATTGGATTAACAATTAGGTCATTTTTGTCCTCCCTAGGCTAATTCTTGTCCAATTAGGGTTTCTAACCAATCTTGTGCATCCAATAGGTGTTTTGTGTCACTGGATGAACAATTAGGTCATTTTCGTGCTCCTTAGGCTTATTCTTGTCCAATTAGGGTTTTTAACCAATCTTGTGCATCCAATAGTGGTTTTTGTGTCATTGGTTGAATAGTTAGGTCATTTTCGTCCTCCCTACACATAATCTTGTCCAATTAGGGTTTTTAACCAATCTTGTGCATCCAATAGGTGTTTTGTGTCATTGGATGAACACTTAGGTCATTTTCGTCCTCCCTAAACTTAATCTTGTCCAATTTGGGTTTCTAACCAATCTTGTGCATCCAATAGGTGTTTTTGTGTTATTGGATGAACTATTAGGTTATTTTCATCCTCCCTAGGCTAATTCTTGTCCAATTAGGGTTTCTAACCAATCTTGTGCATCCACTACGTCTTTTGTGTCATTGGATGAACATTTAGGTCATTTTCTTCCTCCCTACACTTAATCTTGTCCAATTAGGGTTTTTAACCAACCTTGTGCATCCAATAGGTGTTTTTGTGTCATTGGATGAACAATTAGGTCATTTTCATCCTCACTAGGCTTATTCTTGTCCAATTAGGGTTTTTAACCAATATTGGGCATCCAATAGGTGTTTTTGGGTCATTGGATGAATATTTAGGTCATTTTCGTCCTCCCTACACTTAATCTTGTCCAATTAGGGTTTGTAACCAATCTTGTGCATCCAATAGGTGTTTTGTGTCATTGGATGAACATTTAGGTCATTTTCGTCCTGCCTAAACTTAATCTTGTCCAATTAGGGTTTCTAACCAATCTTGTGCATCCAATAGGTGTTTTTGTCATTGGATGAACAATTAAGTCATTTTCGTCCTCCTTAGGCTTATTCTTGTCCAATTAGGGTTTTTAACCAATCTTGTGCATCCAATAGGTGTTTTTGTGTCATTGGATGAATAATTAGGTCATTTTCGTCCTCCCTACACTTAATCTTGTCCAATTAGGGTTTTTAACCAATCTTGTGCATCCAATTCGTGTTTTGGTGTAATTGGATGAACAATTAGGTCATTTTCGTCCTCTCTAGGCTAATTCTTGTCCAATTAGGGTTTCTAACCAATCTTGTGCATCCAATAGGTGTTTTGTGTCATTGGATGAATATTTATGTCATTTTCGTCCTCCCTAAACTTAATCTTGTCCAATTAGGGTTTTTAACCAATCTTGTACATCCAATAGGTGTTTTTGTGTCATTGGATAAATATTTATGTCAATTTCGTACTTCCTACAATTAATCTTGTCCAATTAGGGTTTCTAGCCAATCTTGTGCATCCAATCGGTGTTTTTGTGTGATTGGATGAACATTTAGGTCATTTTCGTCCTTCCTAGGCTTATGCTTGTCCAATTAGGGTTTCTAACCAATCTTGTGCGTCCAATAGGTGTTTTTGTGTCATTGGATGAACAATTAGGTCATTTTCGTCCTCCCTAGGTTTATTCTTGTCCAATTAGGGTTTTTAACCAATCTTGTGCATCCAATAGGTGTTTTTGTGTCATTGGATGAATATTTAGGTCATTTTCGTCTTCCCTACACTTAATCTTGTCCAATTAGGGTTTTTAACCAATCTTGTGCATCCAATAGGTGTTTTTGTTGCATTGGTTGAATATTTAGGTCATTTTCGTCCAACCTAGGCTTATGCTTGTCCAATTAGGGTTTCTAACCAATCTTGTGCATCCAATATGTGTTTTGTGTCATTGGATGAACAATTAGGTCGTTGTCGTCCTCCCTAGGCTTATTCTTGTCCAATTAAGGTTTCTAACCAATCTTGTGCATCCAATAGGTGTTTTGTGTCATTGGATGAACAATTAGGTCATTTTCGTCCTCCCTAGGCTAATTCTTGTCCAATTAGGGTTTCTAACCAATGTTGTGCATCCAATACGTGTTTTGTGTCATTGGATGAATATTTATGTCATTTTCGTCCTCCCTAAACTTAATCTTGTCCAATTAGGGTTTTTAACGAATCTTGTACATCCAATAGGTGTTTTTGTGTCATTGGATAAATATTTATGTCAATTTCGTCCTTCCTACAATTAATCTTGTCCAATTAGGGTTTCTAGCCAATCTTGTGCATCCAATCAGTGTTTTTGTGTGATTGGATGAACATTTAGGTCATTTTCGTCCTTCCTAGGCTTATGCTAGTCCAATTAGGGTTTCTAACCAATCTTGTGCGTCCAATAGGTGTTTTTGTGTCATTGGATG
Organism: Cicer judaicum; assembly: GCA_037974835.1. Taxonomy (NCBI): domain Eukaryota; kingdom Viridiplantae; phylum Streptophyta; class Magnoliopsida; order Fabales; family Fabaceae; genus Cicer; species Cicer judaicum. Next base: position 151,268 of record JBBPBS010000510.1, on the reverse strand, counting down.
AACAACTAGGTCATTTTCGTCCTCCCTAGGCTTATTCTTGTCCAATTAGGGTTTTTAACCAATCTTGTGCATCCAATAGGTGTTTTTGTGTCATTGGATGAATATTTAGGTCATTTTCGTCTTCCCTACACTTAATCTTGTCCAATTAGGGTTTTTAACCAATCTTGTGCATCCAATAGGTGTTTTTGTTGCATTGGATGAACATTTAGGTCATTTTCGTCCTCCCTAGGCTTATGCTTGTCCAATTAGGGTTTCTAACCAATCTTGTGCATCCAATAGGTGTTTTTAAGTCATTGGATAAATATTTATGTCATTTTCGTCCTCCCTAAACTTAATCTAGTCCAATTAGGGTTTTTAACCAATCTTGTGCATCCAATACGTGTTTTGTGTCATTGGATGAACATTTAGGTCATTTTCCTCCTCCCTAAACTTAATCTTGTCCAATTAGGGTTTCTAACCAATCTTGTGCATCCAATAGGTGTTTTTGTGTCATTGGATAAATATTTATGTCATTTTCGTCCTCCCTAGGCTTATGCTTCTCCAATTAGGGTTTCTAACCAATCTTGTGCATCCAATAGGTGTTTTGTGTCATTGGATGAATATTTATGTCATTTTCGTCCTCCCTAAACTTAATCTTGTCCAATTAGGGTTTTTAACCAATCTTGTGCATCCAATAGGAGTTTTTGTGTCATTGGATAAATATTTATGTCATTTTCGTCCTCCCTACCATTAATCTTGTCCAATTAGGGTTTCTAACCAATCTTGTGCATCCAATAGGTTATTTTGTGTCATTTGATGAACATTTAGGTCATTTTCGTCCTTCCTAGGCTTATGCTTGTGCAATTAGGGTTTCTAACCAATCTTGTGCGTCCAATAGGTGTTTTTGTGTCATTGGATGAACAATTAGGTCATTTTCGTCCTCCTTAGGCTTATTGTTGTCCAATTAGGGTTTTTAACCAATCTTGTGCATCCAAATAGGTGTTTTGTGTCATTGGATGAACATTTAGGTCATTTGCGTCCTCCCTAGGCTTATTCTTGTCCAATTAGGGTTTCTAACCAATCTTGGGCATCCAATAGGTGTTTTTGGGTCATTGGATGAATATTTAGGTCATTTTCATCCTCCCTAAACTTAATCTTGTCCCATTAGGGTTTGTAACCAATCTTGTGCATCCAATAGGTGTTTTGTGTCATTGGATGAACATTTAGGTCATTTTCGTCCTCCCTAAACTTAATCTTGTCCAATTAGGGTTTCTAACCAATCTTGTGCATCCAATAGGTGTTTTTGTGTCATTGGATGAACAATTAGGTCATTTTCGTCCACCCTAGGCTAATTCTTTTCTAATTAGGGTTTCTAACCATTCTTGTGCATCCAATTGGTCTTTTGTGTCATTGGATGAACAATTAGGTCATTTTCGTCCTCCCTAGGCTTATTCTTGTCCAATTAGGGTTTCTAACCAATCTTGTGCATCCAATAGGTGTTTTGTGTCATTGGATGAACAAGTAGGTCATTTTCGTCCTCGCTAGGCTTATTCTTGTCCAATTAGGGTTTTTAACCAATCTTGTGCATCCAATAGGTGTTTTGTGTCATTGGATGAACGTTTAGGTCATTTTTGTCCTCCCTAAACTTAATCTTGTCCAGTTAGGGTTTCTAACCAATCTTGTGCATCCAATAGGTGTTTTTGTGTCATTGGATGAACATTTAGGTCATTTTCGTTCTCCCTAGGCTTATGCTTGTCCAATTAGGGTTTCTAACCACTCTTGTGCATCCAATAGGTGTTTTTGTCTCATTGGATGAACAATTAGGTCATTTTCGTCCACCCTAGGCTAATTCTTGTCCAATTACGATTTCTAACCAATCTTGTGCATCCAATAGGTGTTTTGTGTCATTGGATGAACAAGTAGGTCATTTTCATCCTCGCTAGGCTTATTCTTGTTCAATTAGGGTTTTTAACCAATCTTGTGCATCCAATAGGTGTTTTGTGTCATTGGATGAACATTTAGGTCATTTTCGTCCTCCCTAAACTTAATCTTGTCCAGTTAGGGTTTCTAACCAATCTTGTGCATCCAATAGGTGTTTTTGTGTCATTGGATGAACATTTAGGTCATTTTCGTCCTCCCTAGGCTTATGCTTGTCCAATTATGGTTTCTAACCACTCTTGTGCATCCAATAGGTGTTTTTGTGTCATTGGATGAACAATTAGGTCATTTTCGTCCACCCTAGGCTAATTCTTGTCTAATTACGGTTTCTAACCAATCTTGTGCATCCAATTGGTGTTTTGTGTCATTGGATGAACAATAAGGTCATTTTCGTCCTCCCAAGGCTAATTCTTGTCCAATTAGGGTTTTTAACCAATCTTGTGCATCCAATAGGTGTTTTGTGTCATTGGATGAACATTTAGGTCATTTTCGTCCTCCCTAAACTTAATCTTGTCCAGTTAGGGTTTCTAACCAATCTTGTGCATCCAATAGGTGTTTTTGTGTCATTGGATGAACATTTAGGTCATTTTCGTCCTCCCTAGGCTTATGCTTGTCCAATTAGGGTTTCTAACCACTCTTGTGCATCCAATAGGTGTTTTTGTGTCATTGGATGAACAATAAGGTCATTTTCGTCCACCCTAGGCTAATTCTTGTCCAATTACGGTTTTTAACCAATCTTGTGCATCCAATAGGTGTTTTGTGTCATTGGATGAACAAGTAGGTCATTTTCGTCCTCGCTAGGCTTATTCTTGTCCAATTAGGGTTTTTAACCAATCTTGTGCATCCAATAGGTGTTTTGTGTCATTGGATGAACATTTAGGTCATTTTCGTCCTGCCTAAACTTAATCTTGTCCAATTAGGGTTTCTAACCAATCTTGTGCATCCAATAGGTGTTTTTGTCATTGGATGAACAATTAAGTCATTTTCGTCCTCCTTAGGCTTATTCTTGTCCAATTAGGGATTTTAACCAATCTTGTGCATCCAATAGGTGTTTTTGTGTCATTGGATGAATAATTAGGTCATTTTCGTCCTCCCTACACTTAATCTTGTCCAATTAGGGTTTTTAACCAATCTTGTGCATCCAATTCGTGTTTTGGTGTAATTGGATGAACAATTAGGTCATTTTCGTCCTCTCTAGGCTAATTCTTGTCCAATTAGGGTTTCTAACCAATCTTGTGCATCCAATAGGTGTTTTGTGTCATTGGATGAATATTTATGTCATTTTCGTCCTCCCTAAACTTAATCTTGTCCAATTAGGGTTTTTAACCAATCTTGTACATCCAATAGGTGTTTTTGTGTCATTGGATAAATATTTATGTCAATTTCGTACTTCCTACTATTAATCTTGTCCAATTAGGGTTTCTAGCCAATCTTGTGCATCCAATCGGTGTTTTTGTGTGATTGGATGAACATTTAGGTCATTTTCGTCCTTCCTAGGCTTATGCTTGTCCAATTAGGGTTTCTAACCAATCTTGTGCGTCCAATAGGTGTTTTTGTGTCATTGGATGAACAATTAGGTCATTTTCGTCCTCCCTAGGTTTATTCTTGTCCAATTAGGGTTTTTAACCAATCTTGTGCATCCAATAGGTGTTTTTGTGTCATTGGATGAATATTTAGGTCATTTTCGTCTTCCCTACACTTAATCTTGTCCAATTAGGGTTTTTAACCAATCTTGTGCATCCAATAGGTGTTTTTGTTGCATTGGTTAAATATTTAGGTCATTTTCGTCCAACCTAGGCTTATGCTTGTCCAATTAGGGTTTCTATCCAATCTTGTGCATCCAATAGGTGTTTTGGTCATTGGATGAACAATTAAGTCTTTTTCGTCCTCCCTAGGCTAATTCTTGTCCAATTAGGGTTTTTAACCAATCTTGTGCATCCAAATAGGTGTTTTGTGTCAATGGATGAACATTTAGGTCATTTTCGTCCTCCCTTAACTTAATCTTGTCCAATTAGTATTTTTAACCAATCTTCTGCATCCAATAGGTGTTTTTGTGTAATTGGATGAACAATTAGGTCATTTTCGTCCTCCCTAGGCTAATTCTTGTCCAATTAGGGTTTTTAACCAATCTTGTGCATCCAATAGGTGTTTTGTGTCATTGGATGAACACTTAGGTCATTTTCGTCCTCCCTAAACTTAATCATGTCCAATTTGGGTTTCTAACCAATCTTGTGCATCCAATAGGTGTTTTTGTGTCATTGGATGAACTATTAGGTTATTTTCGTCCTCCCTAGGCTAATACTTGTCCAATTAGGGTTTCTAACCAATCTTGTGCATCCACTACGTCTTTTGTGTCATTGGATGAACATTTAGGTCATTTTCGTCCTCCCTACACTTAATCTTGTCCAATTAGGGTTTTTAACCAACCTTGTGCATCCAATAGGTGTTTTTGTGTCATTGGATGAACAATTAGGTCATTTTCATCCACCCTAGGCTAATTCTCGTCCAATTAGGGTTTTTAACCAATCTTGGGCGTCCAATAGGTGTTTTTGGGTCATTGGATGAATATTTAGGTCATTTTTGTCCTCCCTAAACTTAATCTTGTCCAATTAGGGTTTCTAACCAATCTTGTGCATCCAACAGGTGTTTTTGTGTCATTTGATGAACATTTAGGTCATTTTCGTCCTTCCTAGGCTTATGCTTGTGCAATTAGGGTTTCTAACCAATCTTGTGCGTCCAATAGGTGTTTTTGTGTCATTGGATGAACAATTAGGTCATTTTCGTTCTCCTTAGGCTTATTCTTGTCCAATTAGGGTTTTTAACCAATCTTATGCATCCATATAGGTGTTTTGTGTCATTGGATGAACATTTAGGTCATTTTCGTCCTCCCTAGGCTTATTCTTGTCCAATTAGGGTTGCTAACCAATCTTGTGCTTCCAATAGGTGTTTTGTGTCATTCGATGAACACTTAGGTCATTTTGGTCCTCCCTAAACTTAATCTTGTCCAATTTGGGTTTCTAACCAATCTTGTGCATCCAATAGGTGTTTTTGTGTCATTGGATGAACTATTAGGTTATTTTCGTCCTCCCTAGGCTTATTCTGGTCCAATTACGGTTTGTAACCAATCTTGTGCATCCAATAGGTGTTTTTGTGTCATTGGATGAACATTTAGGTCATTTTCGTCCTCCCTAAACTTAATCTTGTCCAATTAGGATTTCTAACCAATCTGGTGCATCCAATAGGTGTTTTTGTGTCATTGGATGAACAATTAGGTCATTTTCATCCTCCCTAGGCTTATTCTTGTCCAATTAGGGTTTTTAACCAATCTTGGGCATCCAATAGGTGTTTTTGGGTCATTGGATGAATATTTAGGTCATTTTCGTCCTCCCTACAATTAATGTTGTCCAATTAGGGTTTCTAACCAATCTTGTGCATCCAATAGGTGTTTTTGTGTCATTTGATGAACATTCAGGTCATTTTCGTCCTTCCTAGGCTTATGCTAGTGCAATTAGGGTTTCTAACCAATCTTGTGCGTCCAATAGGTGTTTTTGTGTCATTGGATGAACAATTAGGTCATTTTCGTCCTCCTTAGGCCTATTGTTGTCCAATTAGGGTTTTTAACCAATCTTGTGCATCCAAATAGGTGTTTTGTGTCATTGGATGAACATTTAGGTCATTTGCGTCCTCCCTAGGCTTATTCTTGTCCAATTAGGGTTTCTAACCAATCTTGGGCATCCAATAGGTGTTTTTGGGTCATTGGATGAATATTTAGGTCATTTTCATCCTCCCTAAACTTAATCTTGTCCCATTAGGGTTTGTAACCAATCTTGTGCATCCAATAGGTGTTTTGTGTCATTGGATGAACATTTAGGTCATTTTCGTCCTCCCTAAACTTAATCTTGTCCAATTAGGGTTTCTAACCAATCTTGTGCATCCAATAGGTGTTTTTGTGTCATTGGATGAACAATTAGGTCATTTTCATCCTCCCTAGGCTTATTCTTGTCCAATTAGGGTTTTTAACCAATCTTGGGCATCCAATAGGTGTTTTTGGGTCATTGGATGAATATTTAGCTCATTTTCGTCCTCCCTACAATTAATCTTGTCCAATTAGGGTTTCTAACCAATCTTGTGCATCCAATAGGGGTTTTTGTGTCATTTGATGAACATTCAGGTCATTTTCGTCCTTCCTGGGCTTATGCTTGTGCAATTAGGGTTTCTAACCAATCTTGTGCGTCCAATAGGTGTTTTTGTGTCATTGGATGAACATTTAGGTCATTTTCGTCCTCCCTAAACTTAATCTTGTCCAATTAGTATTTCTAACCAATCTTCTGGATCCAATAGGTGTTTTTGTGTAATTGGATGAACAATTAGGTCATTTTCGTCCTCCCTTGTCTAATTCTTGTCCAATTAGGGTTTCTAACCAATCTTGTGCATCCAATACGTGTTTTGTGTCATTGGACGAACATTTAGGTCATTTTCGTCCTCCCTACACTTAATCTTGTCCAATTAGTGTTTTTAACCAATCTTGTGCATCGAATAGGTGTTTCGTGTCATTGGATGATCATTTAGGTCATTTTCGTCCTCCCTAAACTTAATCTTGTCCAATTAGGGTTTCTAACCAATCTTGTGCATCCAATAGATGTTTTTGTGTCGTTGGATGAACAATTAGGTCATTTTCGTCCTCCCTAAGCTAATTCTTGTCCAATTAGGGTTTCTATCCAATCTTGTGCATCCAATAGGTGTTTTGGTCATTGGATGAACAATTAAGTCTTTTTCGTCCTCCCTAGGCTAATTCTTGTCCAATTAGGGTTTTTAACCAATCTTGTGCATCCAAATAGGTGTTTTGTGTCAATGGATGAACATTAAGTCATTTTCGTCCTCCCTTAACTTAATCTTGTCCAATTAGTATTTTTAACCAATCTTCTGCATCCAATAGGTGTTTTTGTGTAATTGGATGAACAATTAGGTCATTTTCGTCCTCCCTAGGCTAATTCTTGTCCAATTAGGGTTTTTAACCAATCTTGTGCATCCAATAGGTGTTTTTGTGTCATTGGATAAATATTTATGTCATTTTCGTCTTCCCTACAATTAATCTTGTCCAATTAGGGTTTCTAACCAATCTTGTGCATCCAATAGGTGTTTTTGTGTCATTGGATGAACATTTAGGTCATTTTTGTCCTTCCTACGCTTATGCTTGTCCAATTAGGGTATCTAACCAATCTGGTGCGTCCAATTGGTGTTTTTGTGTCATTGGATTAACAATTAGGTCATTTTTGTCCTCCCTGGGCTAATTCTTGTCCAATTAGGGTTTCTAACCAATCTTGTGCATCCAATAGGTGTTTTGTGTCACTGGATGAACAATTAGGTCATTTTCGTGCTCCTTAGGCTTATTCTTGTCCAATTAGGGTTTTTAACCAATCTTGTGCATCCAATAGTGGTTTTTGTGTCATTGGTTGAATAGTTAGGTCATTTTCGTCCTCCCTACACATAATCTTGTCCAATTAGGGTTTTTAACCAATCTTGTGCATCCAATAGGTGTTTTGTGTCATTGGATGAACACTTAGGTAATTTTCGTCCTCCCTAAACTTAATCTTGTCCAATTTGGGTTTCTAACCAATCTTGTGCATCCAATAGGTGTTTTTGTGTTATTGGATGAACTATTAGGTTATTTTCATCCTCCCTAGGCTAATTCTTGTCCAATTAGGGTTTCTAACCAATCTTGTGCATCCACTACGTCTTTTGTGTCATTGGATGAACATTTAGGTCATTTTCGTCCTCCCTACACTTAATCTTGTCCAATTAGGGTTTTTAACCAACCTTGTGCATCCAATAGGTGTTTTTGTGTCATTGGATGAACAATTAGGTCATTTTCATCCTCACTAGGCTTATTCTTGTCCAATTAGGGTTTTTAACCAATATTGGGCATCCAATAGGTGTTTTTGGGTCATTGGATGAATATTTAGGTCATTTTCGTCCTCCCTACACTTAATCTTGTCCAATTAGGGTTTGTAACCAATCTTGTGCATCCAATAGGTGTTTTGTGTCATTGGATGAACATTTAGGTCATTTTCGTCCTGCCTAAACTTAATCTTGTCCAATTAGGGTTTCTAACCAATCTTGTGCATCCAATAGGTGTTTTTGTCATTGGATGAACAATTAAGTCATTTTCGTCCTCCTTAGGCTTATTCTTGTCCAATTAGGGTTTTTAACCAATCTTGTGCATCCAATAGGTGTTTTTGTGTCATTGGATGAATAATTAGGTCATTTTCGTCCTCCCTACACTTAATCTTGTCCAATTAGGGTTTTTAACCAATCTTGTGCATCCAATTCGTGTTTTGGTGTAATTGGATAAACAATTAGGTCATTTTCGTCCTCTCTAGGCTAATTCTTGTCCAATTAGGGTTTCTAACCAATCTTGTGCATCCAATAGGTGTTTTGTGTCATTGGATGAATATTTATGTCATTTTCGTCCTCCCTAAACTTAATCTTGTCCAATTAGGGTTTTTAACCAATCTTGTACATCCAATAGGTGTTTTTGTGTCATTGGATAAATATTTATGTCAATTTCGTACTTCCTACAATTAATCTTGTCCAATTAGGGTTTCTAGCCAATCTTGTGCATCCAATCGGTGTTTTTGTGTGATTGGATGAACATTTAGGTCATTTTCGTCCTTCCTAGGCTTATGCTTGTCCAATTAGGGTTTCTAACCAATCTTGTGCGTCCAATAGGTGATTTTGTGTCATTGGATGAACAATTAGGTCATTTTCGTCCTCCCTAGGTTTATTCTTGTCCGATTAGGGTTTTTAACCAATCTTGTGCATCCAATAGGTGTTTTTGTGTCATTGGATGAATATTTAGGTCATTTTCGTCTTCCCTACACTTAATCTTGTCCAATTAGGGTTTTTAACCAATCTTGTGCATCCAATAGGTGTTTTTGTTGCATTGGTTAAATATTTAGGTCATTTTCGTCCAACCTAGGCTTATGCTTGTCCAATTAGGGTTTCTAACCAATCTTGTGCATCCAATATGTGTTTTGTGTCATTGGATGAACAATTAGGTCGTTGTCGTCCTCCCTAGGCTTATTCTTGTCCAATTAAGGTTTCTAACCAATCTTGTGCATCCAATAGGTGTTTTGTGTCATTGGATGAACAATTAGGTCATTTTCGTCCTCCCTAGGCTAATTCTTGTCCAATTAGGGTTTCTAACCAATGTTGTGCATCCAATACGTGTTTTGTGTCATTGGATGAATATTTATGTCATTTTCGTCCTCCCTAAACTTAATCTTGTCCAATTAGGGTTTTTAACGAATCTTGTACATCCAATAGGTGTTTTTGTGTCATTGGATAAATATTTATGTCAATTTCGTCCTTCCTACAATTAATCTTGTCCAATTAGGGTTTCTAGCCAATCTTGTGCATCCAATCAGTGTTTTTGTGTGATTGGATGAACATTTAGGTCATTTTCGTCCTTCCTAGGCTTATGCTAGTCCAATTAGGGTTTCTAACCAATCTTGTGCGTCCAATAGGTGTTTTTGTGTCATTGGATGAACAACTAGGTCATTTTCGTCCTCCCTAGGCTTATTCTTGTCCAATTAGGGTTTTTAACCAATCTTGTGCATCCAATAGGTGTTTTTGTGTCATTGGATGAATATTTAGGTCATTTTCGTCTTCCCTACACTTAATCTTGTCCAATTAGGGTTTTTAACCAATCTTGTGCATCCAATAGGTGTTTTTGTTGCATTGGATGAACATTTAGGTCATTTTCGTCCTCCCTAGGCTTATGCTTGTCCAATTAGGGTTTCTAACCAATCTTGTGCATCCAATATGTGTTTTGTGTCATTGGATGAACAATTAGGTCGTTGTCGTCCTCCCTAGGCTTATTCTTTTCCAATTAAGGTTTCTAACCAATCTTGTGCATCCAATAGGTGTTTTGTGTCATTGGATGAACAATTAGGTCATTTTCGTCCTCCCTAGGCTAATTCTTGTCCAATTAGGGTTTCTAACCAATGTTGTGCATCCAATACGTGTTTTGTGTCATTGGATGAACATTTAGGTCATTTTCGCGCTCCCAACACTTAATCTTGTCCAATTAGGGTTTTTAACCAATCTTGTGCATCGAATAGGTGTTTTGTGTCATTGGATGAATATTTAGGTCATTTTCGTCCTCCATAAACTGAATCTTGTCCAATTAGGGTTTCTAACCAATCTTGTGCATCCAATAGATGTTTTTGTGTCGTTGGATGAAAAATTAGGTCATTTTCGTCCTCCCTAGGCTAATTCTTGTCCAATTAGGGTTTGTAACCAATATTGTGCATCCAATAGGTGTTTTATTTTCATTGGATGAACATTTAGGTCATTTTCGTCCTCCCTAAACTTAATCTTGTCCAATTAGGGTTTCTAACCAATCTTGTGCATCTAATAGGTGTTTTTGTGTCATTGGATGAACATTTAGGTCATTTTCGTCCTCCCTAGGCTTATGCTTGACCAATTAGGGTTTTTAACCAATCTTGTGCATCCAAAAGGTGTTTTGTGTCATTGGATGAACATTTAGGTCATTTTCCTCCTCCCTAAACTTAATCTTGTCCAATTAGGGTTTCTAACCAATCTTGTGCATCCAATAGGTGTTTTTGTGTCATTGGATGAACATTTAGGTCATTTTCGTCCTCCTTAGGCTTATGCTTGTCCAATTAGGGTTTCTAACGAATCTTGTGCATTCAATAGGTGTTTTGTGTCATTGGATGAATATTTAGGTCATTTTCGTCCTCCCTAAACTTAATCTTATCCAATTAGGGTTTTTAACCAATCTTGTGCATCCAATAGGTGTTTTTGTGTCATCGGATAAATATTTATGTCATTTTCGTCCTCCCTAAACTTAATCTTGTCCAATTAGGGTTTCTAACCAATCTTGTGCATCCAATAGGTGTTTTGTGTCATTGGATAAACATTTAGGTCATTTTCCTCCTCCCTAAACTTAATCTTGTCCAATTAGGGTTTCTAACCAATCTTGTGCATCCAATAGGTGTTTTTGTGTCATTGGATAAATAATTATGTCATTTTCGTCCTCCCTAAACTTAATCATGTCCAATTAGGGTTTTTAACCAATCTTGTGCATCCAATACGAGTTTTGTGTCATTGGATGAACATTTAGGTCATTTTCCTCCTCCCTAAACTTAATCTTGTCCAATTAGGGTTTCTAACCAATCTTGTGCATCCAATAGGTGTTTTTGTGTCATTGGATAAACATTTAGGTCATTTTCGTCCTCCCTAGGCTTATGCTTGTCCAATTAGGGTTTCTAACCAATCTTGTGCATCCAATAGGGGTTTTGTGTCATTGGATGAATATTTATGTCATTTTCGTGCTCCCTAAACTTAATCTTGTCCAATTAGGGTTTTTAACCAATCTTGTGCATCCAATAGGAGTTTTTGTGTCATTGGATAAATATTTATGTCATTTTCGTCCTCCCTACAATTAATCTTGTCCAATTAGGGTTTCTAACCAATCTGGTGCATCCAATAGGTGTTTTTGTGTCATTTGATGAACATTTAGGTCATTTTCGTCCTTCCTAGGCTTATGCTTGTCCAATTAGGGTTTCTAACCAATCTTGTGCGTCTAATAGGTGTTTTTGTGTCATTGGATGAACAATTAGGTCGTTTTCGTCATCCCTAGGCTAATTCTTGTCCAATTAGGGTTTCTAACCAATCTTGTGCATCCTATAGGTGTTTTGTGTCATTGGATGAACAATTAGGTCATTTTCGTCCTCCTTAGGCTTATTCTGGTCCAATTAGGGTTTTTAACCAATCTTGTACATCCAAATAGGTGTTTTGTGTCATTGGATGAACATTTAGGTCATTTTCGTCCTCCCTAGGCTTATTCTTGTCCAATTAGGGTTTCTAACCAATCTTGTGCATCCAATACGTGTTTTGTGTCATTGGATGAACATTTAGGTCATTTTCGTCCTCCCTAAACTTAATCTTGTCCAATTAGGGTTTCTAACCAATCTTGTGCATCCAATAGGTGTTTTTGTGTCGTTGGATGAACAATTAGGTCATTTTCGTCCTCCCTAAACTTAATCTTGTCGAATTAGGGTTTCTAACCAATCTTGTGCGTCCAATAGGTGTTTTTGTGTGATTGGATGAACATTTAGGTCATTTTCGTCCTTCCTAGGCTTATGCTTGTCCAATTAGGGTTTCTAACCAATCTTGTGCATCCAATAGGTGTTTTGTGTCATTGGATGAATATGTATGTCATTTTCGTCCTCCCTAAACTTAATCTTGTCCAATTAGGGTTTTTAACCAATCTTGTGCATCCAATAGGTGTTTTTGTGTCATTGGATAAATATTTATGTCATTTTCGTCCTTCCTACAATTAATCTTGTCTAATTAGGGTTTCTAGCCAATCTTGTGCATCCAATCGGTGTTTTTGTGTGATTGGATGAACATTTAGGTCATTTTCGTCCTTCCTAGGCTTATGCTTGTCCAATTAGGGTTTCTAACCAATCTTGTGCATCCAATAGGTGTTTTTGTGTCATTGAATGAACAATTTGGTCATTTTCGTCCTCCCTAGGCTTATTCTTCTCCAATTAGGGTTTTTAACCAATCTTGTACATCCAAATAGGTGTTTTGTGTCATTGGATGAACATTTAGGTCATTTTCGTCCTCCCTAGGCTTATTCTTGTCCAATTAGGGTTTCTAACCAATCTTGTGCATCCAATACGTGTTTTGTGTCATTGGATGAACATTTAGGTCATTTTCGTCCTCCCTACACTTAATCTTGTCCAATTAGGGTTTTTAACCAATCTTGTGCATCCAATAGGTGTTTTTGTGTCATTGGATGAACATTTAGGTCATTTTCGTCCTCCCTAGGCTTATGCTTGTCCAATTAGGGTTTCTAACCAATCTTGTGCATCCAATAGGTGTTTTGTGTCATTGGATGAATATTTATGTCATTTTCGTCCTCCCTAAACTTAATCTTGTCCAATTAGGGTTTTTAACCAATCTTTTGCATCCAATAGGAGTTTTTGTGTCATTGGATAAATATTTATGTCATTTTCGTCCTCCCTACAATTAATCTTGTCCAATTAGGGTTTCTAACCAATCTGGTGCATCCAATAGGTGTTTTTGTGTCATTTGATGAACATTTAGGTCATTTTCGTCCTTCCTAGGCTTATGCTTGTCCAATTAGGGTTTCTAACCAATCTTGTGCGTCTAATAGGTGTTTTTGTGTCATTGGATGAACAATTAGGTCGTTTTCGTCATCCCTAGGCTAATTCTTGTCCAATTAGGGTTTCTAACCAATCTTGTGCATCCTATAGGTGTTTTGTGTCATTGGATGAACAATTAGGTCATTTTCGTCCTCCTTAGGCTTATTCTTGTCCAATTACGGTTTTTAACCAATCTTGTACATCCAAATAGGTGTTTTGTGTCATTGGATGAACATTTAGGTCATTTTCATCCTCCCTAGGCTTATTCTTGTCCAATTAGGGTTTCTAACCAATCTTGTGCATCCAATACGTGTTTTGTGTCATTGGATGAACATTTAGGTCATTTTCGTCCTCCCTAAACTTAATCTTGTCCAATTAGGGTTTCTAACCAATCTTGTGCATCCAATAGGTGTTTTTATGTCATTGGATAAATATTTATGTCATTTTCGTCCTTCCTACAATTAATCTTGTCCAATTAGGGTTTCTAGCCAATCTTGTGCATCCAATCGGTGTTTTTGTGTGATTGGATGAACATTTAGGTCATTTTCGTCCTTCCTAGGCTTATGCTTGTCCAATTAGGGTTTCTAACCAATCTTGTGCGTCCAATAGGTGTTTTTGTGTCATTGGATAAACAATTTGGTCATTTTCGTCCTCCCTAGGCTTCTTCTTGTCCAGTTAGGGTTTTTAACCAATCTTGTGCATCCAATAGGTGTTTTTGTGTCATTGGATGAATAATTAGGGCATTTTCGTCTTCCCTAAACTTAATCTTGTCCAATTAGGGTTTCTAACCAATCTTGTGCATCCAATAGGTGTTTTTGTTGCATTGGATGAACATTTAGGTCATTTTCGTCCTCCCTAGGCTTATGCTTGTCCAATTAGGGTTTCTAACCAATCTTGTGCGTCCAATAGGTGTTTTTGTGTCATTGGATGAACAATTAGGTCATTTTCGTCCTCCTTAGGCAAATTCTTGTCCAATTAGGGTTTCTAACCAATCTTATGCATCCAATACGTGTTTTGTGTCATTGGATGAACATTTAGGTCATTTTCGTCCTCCCTAAACTTAATCTTGTCCAATTAGGGTTTCTAACCAATCTTGTGCATCCAATAGGTGTTTTTGTGTCGTTGGATGAACAATTAGGTCATTTTCGTCCTCCCTAAACTTAATCTTGTCCAATTAGGATTTCTAACCAATCTTGTGCGTCCAATAGGTGTTTTTGTGTCATTGGATAAACAATTAGGTCATTTTCGTCCTCCTTAGGTTAATTCTTGTCCAATTAGGGTTTCTAACCCATCTTGTGCATCCAATAGGTGTTTTGTGTCATTGGATGAATATGTATGTCATTTTCGTCCTCCCTAAACTTAATCTTGTCCAATTAGGGTTTTTAACCAATCTTGTGCATCCAATAGGTGTTTTTGTGTCATTGGATAAATATTTATGTCATTTTCGTCCTTCCTACAATTAATCTTGTCTAATTAGGGTTTCTAGCCAATCTTGTGCATCCAATCGGTGTTTTTGTGTGATTGGATGAACATTTAGGTCATTTTCCTCCTTCCTAGGCTTATGCTTGTCCAATTAGGGTTTCTAACCAATCTTGTGCATCCAATAGGTGTTTTTGTGTCATTGAATGAACAATTTGGTCATTTTCGTCCTCCCTAGGCTTATTCTTGTCCAAATAGGGTTTTTAACCCATCTTGTGCATCCAATAGGTGTTTTTGTGTCATTGGATGAATATTTAGGTCATTTTCATCTTCCCTACACTTAATCTTGTCCAATTAGAGTTTTTAACCAATCTTGTGCATCCAATATGTGTTTTTGTTGCATTGGATGAACATTTAGGTCATTTTCGTCCTCCCTTGGCTTATGCTTGTCCAATTAGGGTTTCTAACCAATCTTGTGCGTCCAATAGGTGTTTTTGTGTCATTGGATGAACAATTAGGTCATTTTCATCCTCCCTAGGCTAATTCTTGTCCAATTAGGGTTTCTAACCAATCTTGTGCATCCAATAGGTGTTTTGTGTCATTGGATGAACAATTTGGTCATTGTCGTCCTCCCTAGGCTTATTCTTCTCCAATTAAGGTTTCTAACCAATTTTGTGCATCCAATACGTGTTTTGTGTCATTGGATGAACATTTAGGTCATTTTCCTCCTCCCTAAACTTAATCTTGTCCAATTAGGGTTTCTAACCAATCTTGTGCATCCAATAGGTGTTTTTATGTCATTGGATAAATATTTATGTCATTTTCGTCCTCCCTAAACTTAATCTTGTCCAATTAGGGTTTTTAACCAATCTTGTGCATCCAATACGTGTTTTGTGTCATTGGATGAACATTTAGGTCATTTTCCTCCTCCCTAAACTTAATCTTGTCCAATTAGGGTTTCTAACCAATCTTGTGCATCCAATAGGTGTTTTTGTGTCATTGGATAAATATTTATGTCATTTTCGTCCTCCCTAGGCTTATGCTTCTCCAATTAGGGTTTCTAACCAATCTTGTGCATCCAATAGGTGTTTTGTGTCATTGGATGAATATTTATGTCATTTTCGTCCTCTCTAAACTTAATCTTGTCCAATTAGGGTTTTTAACCAATCTTGTGCATCGAATAGGAGTTTTTGTGTCATTGGATAAATATTTATGTCATTTTCGTCCTACCTACAATTAATCTTGTCCAATTAGGGTTTCTAACCAATCTGGTGCATCCAATAGGTGTTTTTGTGTCATTTGATGAACATTTAGGTCATTTTCGTCCTTCCTAGGCTTATGCTTGTCCAATTAGGGTTTCTAACCAATCTTGTGCGTCCAATAGGTGTTTTTGTGTCATTGGATGAACAATTAGGTTGTTTTCGTCATCCCTAGGCTAATTCTTGTCCAATTAGGGTTTCTAACCAATCTTGTGCATCCTATAGGTGTTTTGTTTCATTGGATGAACAATTAGGTCATTTTCGTCCTCCTTAGGCTTATTCTTGTCCAATTAGGGTTTTTAACCAATCTTGTACATCCAAATAGGTGTTTTGTGTCATTGGATGAACATTTAGGTCATTTTCGTCCTCCCTAGGCTTATTCTTGTCCAATTAGGGTTTTTAACCAATCTTGTGCATCCAATAGGTGTTTTTGTGTCATTGGATAAATATTTATGTCAATTTCGTCGTTCCTACAATTAATCTTGTCCAATTAGGGTTTCTAGCCAATCTTGTGCATCCAATCGGTGTTTTTGTGTGATTGGATGAACATTTAGGTCATTTTCGTCCTTCCTAGGCTTATGCTTGTCCAATTAGGGTTTCTAACCAATCTTGTGCATCCAATAGGTGTTTTTGTGTCATTGAATGAACAATTTGGTCATTTTCGTCCTCCCTAGGCTTATTCTTCTCCAATTAGGGTTTTTAACCAATCTTGTACATCCAAATAGGTGTTTTGTGTCATTGGATGAACATTTAGGTCATTTTCGTCCTCCCTAGGCTTATTCTTGTCCAATTAGGGTTTCTAACCAATCTTGTGCATCCAATACGTGTTTTGTGTCATTGGATGAACATTTAGGTCATTTTCGTCCTCCCTAAACTTATTCTTGTCCAATTAGGGTTTCTAACCAATCTTGTGCATCCAATCGGTGTTTTTGTGTGATTGGATGAACATTTAGGTCATTTTCGTCCTTCCTAGGCTTATGCTTGTCCAATTAGGGTTTCTAACCAATCTTGTGCATCCAATAGGTGTTTTTGTGTCATTGAATGAACAATTTGGTCATTTTCGTCCTCCCTAGGCTTATTCTTCTCCAATTAGGGTTTTTAACCAATCTTGTACATCCAAATAGGTGTTTTGTGTCATTGGATGAACATTTAGGTCATTTTCGTCCTCCCTAGGCTTATTCTTGTCCAATTAGGGTTTTTAACCAATCTTGTGCATCCAATAGGTGTTTTTGTGTCATTGGATAAATATTTATGTCAATTTCGTCGTTCCTACAATTAATCTTGTCCAATTAGGGTTTCTAGCCAATCTTGTGCATCCAATCGGTGTTTTTGTGTGATTGGATGAACATTTAGGTCATTTTCGTCCTTCCTAGGCTTATGCTTGTCCAATTAGGGTTTCTAACCAATCTTGTGCATCCAATAGGTGTTTTTGTGTCATTGAATGAAAAATTTGGTCATTTTCGTCCTCCCTAGGCTTATTCTTGTCCAATTAGGGTTTTTAACCAATCTTGTACATCCAAATAGGTGTTTTGTGTCATTGGATGAACATTTAGGTCATTTTCGTCCTCCCTAGGCTTATTCTTGTCCAATTAGGGTTTCTAACCAATCTTGTGCATCCAATACGTGTTTTGTGTCATTGGATGAACATTTAGGTCATTTTCGTCCTCCCTAAACTTAATCTTGTCCAATTAGGGTTTCTAACCAATCTTGTGCATCCAATAGGTGTTTTTGTGTCGTTGGATGAACAATTAGTTCATTTTCGTCCTCCCTAAACTTAATCTTGTCCAATTAGTCTTTCTAACCAATCTTGTGCGTCCAATAGGTGTTTTTGTGTCATTGGATAAACAATTAGGTCATTTTCGTCCTCCCTAGGTTAATTCTTGTCCAATTACGGTTTCTAACCAATCTTGTGCATCCAATAGGTGTTTTGTGTCATTGGATGAATATGTATGTCATTTTCGTCCTCCCTAAACTTAATCTTGTCCAATTAGGGTTTTTAACCAATCTTGTGCATCCAATAGGTGTTTTTGTGTCATTGGATAAATATTTATGTCAATTTCGTCGTTCCTACAATTAATCCTGTCCAATTAGGGTTTGTAGCCAATCTTGTGCATCCAATCGGTGTTTTTGTGTGATTGGATGAACATTTAGGTCATTTTCGTCCTTCCTAGGCTTATGCTTGTCCAATTAGGGTTTCTAACCAATCTTGTGCATCCAATAGGTGTTTTTGTGTCATTGAATGAAAAATTTGGTCATTTTCGTCCTCCCTAGGCTTATTCTTGTCCAATTACGGTTTCTAACCAATCTTGTGCATCCAATACGTGTTTTGTATCATTGGATAAATATTTATGTCAATTTCGTCCTTCCTACAATTAATCTTGTCCAATTAGGGTTTCTAACCAATCTTGTGCATCCAATAGGTGTTTTTGTGTCATTGGATGAACAATTAGGTCATTTTTGTCCTCCCTAGGCTAATTCTTGTCCAATTAGGGTTTCTAACCAATCTTGTGCATCCAATAGGTGTTTTGTGTCATTGGATGAACAATTAGGTCATTTTTGTCCTCCCTAGGCTAATTCTTGTCCAATTAGGGTTTTTAACCAATCTTGTGCATCCAATAGGTGTTTTGTGTCATTGGATGAACATTTAGGTCATTTTCGTCCTCCCTAGGCTAATTCTTGTCCAATTAGGGTTTCTTCTAACCAATCATGTGCATCCAATAGGTTTTTTTGTGTCATTGGATGCACAATTAGGTCATTTTCGTCCTCCCTAGGCTAATTCTTGTCCAATTAGGGTTTTTAACCAATCTTGTGCATCCAATAGGTGTTTTGTGTCATTGGATGAAAATTTAGGTCATTTTCGTTCTCCCTAGGCTTATTCTTGTCCAATTAGGGTTTTTCACCAATCTTGTGCATCCAATAGGTGTTTTTGTGTCATTGGATGAACATTTAGGTCATTTTCGTCCTCCCTAGGCTAATTCTTGTCCAATTAGGGTTTTTAACCAATCTTGTGCATCCAATAGGTGTTTTGTGTCATTGGATGAACACTTAGGTCATTTTCGTCCTCCCTACACTTTATCGTGTCCAATTAGGGTTTCTAACCAATCTTGTGCATCCAATTGGTGTTTTTGTGTCATTGGATGAACAATTAGGTCATTTTCGTCCTCCCTATGATAATTCTTGTCCAATTAGGGTTTTTAACCAATCTTGTGCATCCAATAGGTGTTTTGTGTCATTGGATGAACATTTAGGTCATTTTCGTCCTCCTTAGTCTAATTCTTATCCAATTAGGGTTTTTAACCAATCTTGTGCATCCAATAGGTGTTTTGTGTCATTGGATGAACATTTAGGTCATTTTCGTCCTCCCCAAACTTAATCTTGTCCAATTAGGGTTTTTAACCAATCTTGTGCATCCAATAGGTGGTTTGTGTCATTGGATGAACATTTTAGGTCATTTTCGTCCTCCCTACACTTTATCTTTTCCAATTAGGGTTTCTAACCAATCTTGTGCATCCAATTGGTGTTTTTGTGTCATTGGATGAACAATTAGGTCATTTTCGTCCTCCCTATGATAATTCTTGTCCAATTAGGGTTTTTAACCAATCTTGTGCATCCAATAGGTGTTTTGTGTCATTGGATGAACAGTTAGGTCATATTCGTCCTCCTTAGTCTAATTCTTATCCAATTAGGGTTTTTAACCAATCTTGTGCATCCAATAGATGTTTTGTGTCATTGGATGAACATTTAGGTCATTTTCGTCCTCCCTAAACTTTATCTTGTCCAATTAGGGTTTCTAACCAATCTTGTGCATCCAATTGGTGTTTTGGTGTCATTGGATGAACAATTAGGTCATTTTCGTCCTCCCTATGATAATTCTTCTCCAATTAGGGTTTTTAACCAATCTTGTGCATCCAATAGGTGTTTTGTGTCATTGGATGAACATTTTAGGTCATTTTCGTCCTCCCTACACTTTATCTTTTCCAATTAGGGTTTCTAACCAATCTTGTGCATCCAATTGGTGTTTTTGTGTCATTGGATGAACAATTAGGTCATTTTCGTCCTCCCTATGATAATTCTTGTCCAATTAGGGTTTTTAACCAATCTTGTGCATCCAATAGGTGTTTTGTGTCATTGGATGAACATTTAGGTCATTTTCGTCCTCCTTAGTCTAATTCTTATCCAATTAGGGTTTTTAACCAATCTTGTGCATCCAGTAGGTGTTTTGTGTCATTGGATGAACATTTAGGTCATTTTCGTCTTCCCTACACTTAATCTTGTTCAATTAGGGTTTCTAACCAATCTTGTGCATCCGATAGGTGTTTTTGTGTCATTGGATGAACATTTAGGTCATTTTCGTCCTCCCTACACTTAATCTTGTCCAATTAGGGTTTTTAACCAATCGTGTTCATTCAATAGGTGTGTTGTGTCATTGGATGAATATTTATGTCATTTTCGTCCTCCCTAAACTTAATCTTATCCAATTATGGTTCTTAACCAATCGTGTGCATCCAATAGGTGTTTTGTGTCATTGGATGAACATTTAGGTCATTTTCGTCCTCCCTACACTTAATCTTGTTCAATTAGGGTTTCTAATCAATCTTGTGCATCCAATTGGTGTTTTTGTGTCATTGGATGAACATTTAGGTCATTTTCGTCCTCCTTATGCTAATTCTTATCCAATTAGGGTTTTTAACCAATCTTGTGCATCCAATAGGTGTTTTGTGTCATTGGATGAACATTTTAGGTCATTTTCGTCCTCCCTACACTTTATCTTTTCCAATTAGGGTTTCTAACCAATCTTGTGCATCCAATTGGTGTTTTTGTGTCATTGGATGAACAATTAGGTCATTTTCGTCCTCCCTATGATAATTCTTGTCCAATTAGGGTTTTTAACCAATCTTGTGCATCCAATAGGTGTTTTTTGTCATTGGATGAACAATTAGGTCATTTTCGTCCTCCTTAGGCTAATTCTTATCCAATTAGGGTTTTTAACCAATCTTGTGCATCCAATAGGTGTTTTGTGTCATTGGATGAACATTTAGGTCATTTTCGTCCTCCCTAAACTTAATCTTGTCCAATTAGGGTTTCTAACCAATCTTGTGCATCCAATACGTGTTTTGTGTCATTGGATGAACATTTAGGTCATTTTCGTCCTCCCTAAACTTAATCTTGTCCAATTAGGGTTTCTAACCAATCTTGTGCATCCAATAGTTGTTTTTGTGTCGTTGGATGAAGAATTAGGTCATTTTCGTCCTCCCTAAACTTAATCTTGTCCAATTAGTGTTTCTAACCAATCTTGTGCGTCCAATAGGTGTTTTTGTGTCATTGGATAAACAATTAGGTCATTTTCGTCCTCCCTAGGTTAATTCTTGTCCAATTACGGTTTCTAACCAATCTTGTGCATCCAATAGGTGTTTTGTGTCATTGGATGAATATGTATGTCATTTTCGTCCTCCCTAAACTTAATCTTGTCCAATTAGGGTTTTTAACCAATCTTGTGCATCCAATAGGTGTTTTTGTGTCATTGGATAAATATTTATGTCAATTTCGTCGTTCCTACAATTAATCTTGTCCAATTAGGGTTTGTAGCCAATCTTGTGCATCCAATCGGTGTTTTTGTGTGATTGGATGAACATTTAGGTCATTTTCGTCCTTCCTAGGCTTATGCTTGTCCAATTAGGGTTTCTAACCAATCTTGTGCATCCAATAGGTGTTTTTGTGTCATTGAATGAACAATTTGGTCATTTTCGTCCTCCCTAGGCTTATTCTTGTCCAATTAGGGTTTTTAACCAATCTTGTACATCCAAATAGGTGTTTTGTGTCATTGGATGAACATTTAGGTCATTTTCGTCCTCCCTAGGCTTATTCTTGTCCAATTAGGGTTTCTAACCAATCTTGTGCATCCAATACGTGTTTTGTGTCATTGGATGAACATTTAGGTCATTTTCGTCCTCCCTAAACTTAATCTTGTCCAATTAGGGTTTCTAACCAATCTTGTGCATCCAATACGTGTTTTGTGTCATTGGATGAACATTTAGGTCATTTTCGTCCTCCCTAAACTTAATCTTGTCCAATTAGGGTTTCTAACCAATCTTGTGCATCCAATAGGTGTTTTTGTGTCGTTGGATGAACAATTAGGTCATTTTCGTCCTCCCTAGGTTAATTCTTGTCCAATTACGGTTTCTAACCAATCTTGTGCATCCAATAGGTGTTTTGTGTCATTGGATGAATATGTATGTCATTTTCGTCCTCCCTAAACTTAATCTTGTCCAATTAGGGTTTTTAACCAATCTTGTGCATCCAATAGGTGTTTTTGTGTCATTGGATAAATATTTATGTCAATTTCGTCGTTCCTACAATTAATCTTGTCCAATTAGGGTTTCTAGCCAATCTTGTGCATCCAATCGGTGTTTTTGTGTGATTGGATGAACATTTAGGTCATTTTCGTCCTTCCTAGGCTTATGCTTGTCCAATTAGGGTTTCTAACAAATCTTGTGCATCCAATAGGTGTTTTTGTGTCATTGAATGAACAATTTGGTCATTTTCGTCCTCCCTAGGCTTATTCTTGTCCAATTAGGGTTTCTAACCAATCTTGTGCATCCAATACGTGTTTTGTGTCATTGGATGAACATTTAGGTCATTTTCGTCCTCCCTAAACTTAATCTTGTCCAATTAGGGTTTCTAACCAATCTTGTGCATCCAATACGTGTTTTGTGTCATTGGATGAACATTTAGGTCATTTTCGTCCTCCCTAAACTTAATCTTGTCCAATTAGGGTTTCTAACCAATCTTGTGCATCCAATAGTTGTTTTTGTGTCGTTGGATGAACATTTAGGTCATTTTCCTCCTCCCTAAACTTAATCTTGTCCAATTAGGGTTTCTAACCAATCTTGTGCGTCCAATAGGTGTTTTTGTGTCGTTGGATGAACAATTAGGTCATTTTCGTCCTCCCTAGGTTAATTCTTGTCCAATTACGGTTTCTAACCAATCTTGTGCATCCAATAGGTGTTTTTGTGTCATTGGATAAATATTTATGTCAATTTCGTCGTTCCTACAATTAATCTTGTCCAATTAGGGTTTCTAGCCAATCTTGTGCATCCAATCGGTGTTTTTGTGTGATTGGATGAACATTTAGGTCATTTTCGTCCTTCCTAGGCTTATGCTTGTCCAATTAGGGTTTCTAACAAATCTTGTGCATCCAATAGGTGTTTTTGTGTCATTGAATGAACAATTTGGTCATTTTCGTCCTCCCTAGGCTTATTCTTGTCCAATTAGGGTTTCTAACCAATCTTGTGCATCCAATAGGTGTTTTGTGTCATTGGATGAATATTTATGTCATTTTCGTCCTCTCTAAACTTAATCTTGTCCAATTAGGGTTTTTAACCAATCTTGTGCATCGAATAGGAGTTTTTGTGTCATTGGATAAATATTTATGTCATTTTCGTCCTACCTACAATTAATCTTGTCCAATTAGGGTTTCTAACCAATCTGGTGCATCCAATAGGTGTTTTTGTGTCATTTGATGAACATTTAGGTCATTTTCGTCCTTCCTAGGCTTATGCTTGTCCAATTAGGGTTTCTAACCAATCTTGTGCGTCCAATAGGTGTTTTTGTGTCATTGGATGAACAATTAGGTCGTTTTCGTCATCCCTAGGCTAATTCTTGTCCAATTAGGGTTTCTAACCAATCTTGTGCATCCTATAGGTGTTTTGTGTCATTGGATGAACAATTAGGTCATTTTCGTCCTCCTTAGGCTTATTCTTGTCCAATTAGGGTTTTTAACCAATCTTGTACATCCAAATAGGTGTTTTGTGTCATTGGATGAACATTTAGGTCATTTTCGTCCTCCCTAGGCTTATTCTTGTCCAATTAGGGTTTCTAACCAATCTTGTGCATCCAATACGTGTTTTGTGTCATTGGATGAACATTTAGGTCATTTTCGTCCTCCCTAGGCTTATTCTTATCCAATTAGGGTTTCTAACCAATCTTGTGCATCCAATGGGTATTTTTGTGTCATTGGAGGAATATTTAGGTCATTTTCGTCTTCCCTTCACTTGATCTTGTCCAATTAGGGTTTTTAACCAATCTTGTGCATCCAATAGGTGTTTTGTGTCATTGGATGAATATTTAGGTCATTTTCATCCTCCCTAAACTTAATCTTGTCCAATTAGGGTTTCTAACCAATCTTGTGCATCAAATAGTTGTTTTTGTGTCATTGGATGAACAATTAGGTCATTTTCGTCCTCCCTAGGCTAATTCTTGTCCAATTAGGGTTTTTAACCAATCTTGTGCATCCAATAGGTGTTTTGTGTCATTGGATGAACATTTAGGTCATTTTCATCCTCCCTAAACTTAATCTTGTCCAATTAGGGTTTTTAAGCAATCTTGTGCATCCAATAGGTGTTTTGTGTCATTGGATGAACATTTAGGTTATTTTCGTCCTCCCTACACTTTATCTTGTTCAATTAGGGTTTCTGACCAATCTTGTGCATCCGACAGGTGTTTTTGTGTCATTGGATGAACAATTAGGTCATTTTCGTCCTCCCTAGGCTAATTCTTGTCCAATTAGGGTTTTTAACCAATCTTGTGCATCCAATAGGTGTTTTGTGTCATTGGATGAACACTTAGGTCATTTTCGTCCTCCCTACACTTTATCTTGTCCAATTAGGGTTTCTAACAAATCTTGTGCATCCAATAGGTGTTTTGTGTCATTGGATGAACATTTAGGTCATTTTCGTCCTCCCTACACTTTATCTTGTTCAATTAGGGTTTTTGACCAATCTTGTGCATTCAATAGGTGTGTTGTGTCATTGGATGAATATTTAGGTCATTTTCGTCCTCCCTAAACTTAATCTTGTCCAATTAGGGTTTTTAACCAATCTTGTGCATCCAATAGGTGTTTTGTGTCATTAGATGAACATTTAGGTCATTTTCGTCCTCCCTAAACTTAATCTTGTCCAATTAGGGTTTTTAAGCAATCTTGTGCAACCAAAAGGTGTTTTCTGTAATTGGATGAACTTTTAGGTCATTTTCGTCCTCCCTACACTTAATCTTGTTCAATTAGGGTTTCTAACCAATCTTGTGCATCCGACAGGTGTTTTTGTGTCATTGGATGAACAATTAGGTCATTTTCGTCCTCCCTTGGCTAATTCTTGTCCAATTAGGGTTTTTAACCAATCTTGTGCATCCAATAGGTGTTTTGTGTCATTGGATGAACACATAGGTAATTTTCGTCCTCCCTACACTTTATCTTGTCCAATTGGGGTTTCTAACCAATCTTGTGCATCCAATTGGTGTTTTTGTGTCATTGGATGAACAATTAGGTCATTTTCGTCCTCCCTATGATAATTCTTGTCCAATTAGGGTTTTTAACCAATCTTGTGCATCCAATAGGTGTTTTGTGTCATATGATGAACATTTAGGTCATTTTCGTCCTCCTTAGGCTAATTCTTATCCAATTAGGGTTTTTAACCAATCTTGTTCATTCAATAGGTGTGATATGTCATTGGATGAATATTTAGGTCATTTTCGTCCTCCCTAAACTTAATCTTATCCT
This sequence comes from Cicer judaicum, assembly GCA_037974835.1. NCBI lineage: Eukaryota > Viridiplantae > Streptophyta > Magnoliopsida > Fabales > Fabaceae > Cicer > Cicer judaicum. Next base: position 125,919 of record JBBPBS010000510.1, on the reverse strand, counting down.
ATTACGGTTTCTAACCAATCTTGTTCATCCGATAGGTGTTTTTGTGTCATTGGATGAACATTTAGGTCATTTTCGTCCTCCCTACACTTAATCTTGTCCAATTAGGGTTTTTAACCAATCTTGTTCATTCAATAGGTGTGTTGTGTCATTGGATGAATATTTAGGTCATTTTCGTCCTCCCTAAACTTAATCTTATCCAATTACGGTTTTAAACCAATCTTGTGCATCCAATAGGTGTTTTGTGTCATTGGATGAACATTTAGGTCATTTTCGTCCTCCCTACAGTTAATCTTGTTCAATTAGGGTTTCTAACCAATCTTGTGCATCCGATAGGTGTTTTTGTGTCATTGGATGATCATTTAGGTCATTTTCGTCCTCCCTACACTTAATCCTGTCCAATTAGGGTTTTTAACCAATCTTGTTCATTCAATAGGTGTGTTGTGTCATTGGATGAATATTTAGGTCATTTTCGTCCTCCCTAAACTTAATCTTGTTCAATTAGGGTTTTTAACCAATCTTGTGCATCCAATAGGTGTTTTGTGTCATTGGATGAACATTTAGGTCATTTTCGTCCTCCCTAAACTTAATCTTGTTCAATTAGGGTTTCTAACCAATCTTGTTCATCCGATAGGTGTTTTTGTGTCATTGGATGAACATTTAGGTCATTTTCGTCTTCCCTACACTTAATCTTGTCCAATTAGGGTTTCTAACCAATCTTGTGCATCCAATTGGTGTTTTTGTGTCATTGGATGAACAATTAGGTCATTTTCGTCCTCCCTATGATAATTCTTGTCCAATTAGGGTTTTTAACCAATCTTGTGCATCCAATAGGTGTTTTTGTCATTGGATGAACATTTAGGTCATTTTCGTCCTCCTTAGGCTAATTCTTATCCAATTAGGGTTTTTAACCAATCTTGTTCATTCAATAGGTGTGTTGTGTCATTGGATGAATATTTAGGTTATTTTCGTCCTCCCTAAACTTAATCTTATCCAATTACGGTTTTTAACCAATCTTGTGCATTCAATAGGTGTTTTGTGTCATTGGATGAACATTTAGGTCATTTTCGTCCTCCCTACAGTTAATCTTGTTCAATTAGGGTTTCTAACCAATCTTGTGCATCCAATTGGTGTTTTTGTGTCATTGGATGAACAATTAGGTCATTTTCGTCCTCCCTATGATAATTCTTGTCCAATTAGGGTTTTTAACCAATCTTGTGCATCCAATAGGTGTTTTTTGTCATTGGATGAACATTTAGGTCATTTTCGTCCTCCTTAGGCTAATTCTTATCCAATTACGGTTTTTAACCAATCTTGTGCATCCAATAGGTGTTTTGTGTCATTGGATGAACATTTAGGTTATTTTCGTCCTCCCTACACTTAATCTTGTTCAATTAGGGTTTCTAACCAATCTTGTGCATCCGATAGGTGTTTTTGTGTCGTTGGATGAACAATTAGGTCATTTTCGTCCTCCCTAGGCTAATTCTTGTCCAATTAGGGTTTTTAACCAATCTTGTGCATCCAATAGGTGTTTTGTGTCATTGGATGAACACTTAGGTCATTTTCGTCCTCCCTACTCTTTATCTTGTCCAATTAGGGTTTCTAACCAATCTTGTGCATCCAATTGGTGTTTTTGTGTCATTGGATGAACAATTAGGTCATTTTCGTCCTCCCTATGATAATTCTTGTCCAATTAGGGTTTTTAACCAATCTTGTGCATCCAATAGGTGTTTTGTGTCATTGGATGAAAATTTTAGGTCATTTTCGTCCTCCCTACACTTTATCTTTTCTAATTAGGGTTTCTAACCAATCTTGTGCATCCAATTGGTGTTTTTGTGTCATTGGATGAACAATTAGGTCATTTTCGTCCTCCCTATGATAATTCTTGTCCAATTAGGGTTTTTAACCAATCTTGTGCATCCAATAGGTGTTTTGTGTCATTGGATGAACATTTAAGTCATTTTCGTCCTCCCTACACTTAATCTTGTTCAATTAGGGTTTCTAACCAATCTTGTGCATCCGATAGGTGTTTTTGTGTCATTGGATGAACAATTAGGTCATTTTCGTCCTCCCTAGGCTAATTCTTGTCCAATTAGGGTTTCTAACCAATCTTGTGCATCCAATTGGTGTTTTTGTGTCATTGGATGAACAATTAGGTCATTTTCGTCCTCCCTATGATAATTCTTGTCCAATTAGGGTTTTTAACCAATCTTGTGCATCCAATAGGTGTTTTGTGTCATTGGATGAACATTTAGGTCATTTTCGTCCTCCTTAGGCTAATTCTTATCCAATTAGGGTTTTTAACCAATCTTGTGCATCCAATAGGTGTTTTGTGTCATTGGATGAACATTTAGGTCATTTTCGTGCTCCCTACACTTAATCTTGTTCAATTAGGGTTTCTAACTAATCTTGTGCATCCGATAGGTGTTTTGTGTCATTGGATGAACATTTAGGTCATTTTCGTCCTCCCTACACTTAATCTTGTTCAATTAGGGTTTCTAGACAATCTTGTGCATCCGATAGGTGTTTTTGTGTCATTGGATGAACATTTAGGTCATTTTCGTCCTCCCTACACTTAATCTTGTCCAATTAGGGTTTTTAACCAATCTTGTTCATTCAATAGGTGTGTTGTGTCATTGGATGAATATTTAGGTCATTTTCGTCCTCCCTACACTTAATCTTGTCCAATTAGGGTTTTTAACCAATCTTGTGCATCCAATAGGTGTTTTGTGTCATTGGATGAACATTTAGGTCATTTTCGTCCTCCCTACACTTTATCTTGTCCAATTATGGTTTCTAACCAATCTTGTGCATCCAATTGGTGTTTTTGTGTCATTGGATGAACAATTAGGTCATTTTCGTCCTCCCTATGATAATTCTTGTCCAATTAGGGTTTTTAACCAATCTTGTGCATCCAATAGGTGTTTTGTGTCATTGGATGAACATTTAGGTCATTTTCGTCCTCCCTGAACTTAATCTTGTCCAATTAGGGTTATTAACCAATCTTGTGCATCCAGTAGGTGTTTTGTGTCATTGGATGAACATTTTAGGTCATTTTCGTCCTCCCTACACTTTATCTTTTCCAATTAGGGTTTCTAACCAATCTTGTGCATCCAATTGGTGTTTTTGTGTCATTGGATGAACAATTAGGTCATTTTCGTCCTCCCTATGATAATTCTTGTCCAATTAGGGTTTTTAACCAATCTTGTGCATCCAATAGGTGTTTTGTGTCATTGGATGAACATTTAGGTCATTTTCGTCCTCGCTACACTTAATCTTGTTCAATTAGGGTTTCTAACAATTCTTGTGCATCCGATAGGTGTTTTTGTGTCATTGGATGAACAATTAGGTCATTTTCGTCCTCCCTAGGCTAATTCTTGTCCAATTAGGGTTTTTAACCAATCTTGTTCATCAAATAGGTGTTATGTGTCATTGGATGAACACTTAGTTCATTTTCGTCCTCCCTACACTTTTTCTTGTCCAATTTGGGTTTCTAACCAATCTTGTGCATCCAATTGGTGTTTTTGTGTCATTGGATGAACAATTAGGTCATTTTCGTCCTCCCTATGATAATTCTTGTCCAATTAGGGTTTTTAACCAATCTTGTGCATCCAATAGGTGTTTTGTGTCATTGGATGAACATTTAGGTCATTTTCGTCCTCCGTATGCTAATTCTTATCCAATTAGGGTTTTTAACCAATCTTGTGCATCCAGTAGGTGTTTTGTGTCATTGGATGAATATTTAGGTCATTTTCGTCCTCCCTACACTTAATCTTGTTCAATTAGGGTTTCTAACCAATCTTGTGCATCCGATAGGTGTTTTTGTGTCATTGGATGAACATTTAGGTCATTTTCGTCCTCCCTACACTTAATCTTGTCCAATTAGGATTTTTAACCAATCTTGTTCATTCAATAGGTGTGTTGTGTCATTGGATGAATATTTATGTCATTTTCGTCCTCCGTAAACTTAATCTTATCCAATTACGGTTTTTAACTAATCGTGTGCATCCAATAGGTGTTTTGTGTCATTGGATGAACATTTAGGTCATTTTCGTCCTCCCTACACTTTATCTTGTCCAATTAGGGTTTCTAACCAATCTTGTGCATCCAATTGGTGTTTTTGTGTCATTGGATGAACAATTAGGTCATTTTCGTCCTCCCTATGATAATTCTTGTCCAATTAGGGTTTTTAACCAATCTTGTGCATCCAATAGGTGTTTTGTGTCATTGGATGAAAATTTTAGGTCATTTTCGTCCTCCCTACACTTTATCTTTTCTAATTAGGGTTTCTAACCAATCTTGTGCATCCAATTGGTGTTTTTGTGTCATTGGATGAACAATTAGGTCATTTTCGTCCTCCCTATGATAATTCTTGTCCAATTAGGGTTTTTAACCAATCTTGTGCATCCAATAGGTGTTTTGTGTCATTGGATGAACATTTCGGTCATTTTCGTCCTCCTTAGGCTAATTCTTATCCAATTAGGGTTTTTAACAAATCTTGTGCATCCAATAGGTGTTTTGTGTCATTGGATGAACATTTAGGTCATTTTCGTCCTCCCTACACTTAATCTTGTTCAATTAGGGTTTCTAACCAATCTTGTGCATCCGATAGGTGTTTTTGTGTCATTGGATGAACAGTTAGGTCATTTGCGTCCTCCCTAGGCTAATTCTTGTCCAATTAGGGTTTTTAACCAATCTTGTGCATCCAATAGGTGTTTTGTGTCATTGGATGAACATTTAGGTCATTTTCGTCCTCCCTAAACTTAATCTTGTCCAATTAGGGTTTCTAACCAATCTTGTGCATCCAATACGTGTTTTGTGTCATTGGATGAACATTTAGGTCATTTTCGTCCTCCCTAAACTTAATCTTGTCCAATTAGGGTTTCTAACCAATCTTGTGCATCCAATAGGTGTTTTTGTGTCGTTGGATGAACAATTAGGTCATTTTCGTCCTCCCTAAACTTAATCTTGTCCAATTAGTGTTTCTAACCAATCTTGTGCGTCCAATAGGTGTTTTTGTGTCCTTGGATAAACAATTAGGTCATTTTCGTCCTCCCTAGGTTAATTCTTGTCCAATTACGGTTTCTAACCAATCTTGTGCATCCAATAGGTGTTTTGTGTCATTGGATGAATATGTATGTCATTTTCGTCCTCCCTAAACTTAATCTTGTCCAATTAGGGTTTTTAACCAATCTTGTGCATCCAATAGGTGTTTTTGTGTCATTGGATAAATATTTATGTCAATTTCGTCGTTCCTACAATTAATCTTGTCCAATTAGGGTTTCTAGCCAATCTTGTGCATCCAATCGGTGTTTTTGTGTGATTGGATGAACATTTAGGTCATTTTCGTCCTTCCTAGGCTTATGCTTGTCCAATTAGGGTTTCTAACCAATCTTGTGCATCCAATAGGTGTTTTTGTGTCATTGAATGAACAATTTGGTCATTTTCGTCCTCCCTAGGCTTATTCTTGTCCAATTAGGGTTTCTAACCAATCTTGTGCATCCAATAGGTGTTTTTGTGTCATTGGATGAATAATTAGGGCATTTTCGTCTTCCCTAAACTTAATCTGGTCCAATTAGGGTTTCTAACCAATCTTGTGCATCCAATAGGTGTTTTGTGTCATTGGATGAATATTTATGTCATTTTCGTCCTCCCTAAACTTAATCTTGTCCAATTAGGGTTTTTAACCAATCTTGTGCATCCAATAGGTGTTTTTGTGTCATTGGATAAATATTTATGTCAATTTCGTCCTTCCTACAATTAATCTTGTCCAATTAGGGTTTCTAGCCAATCTTGTGCATCCAATCGGTGTTTTTGTGTGATTGGATGAACATTTAGGTCATTTTCGTCCTTCCTAGGCTTATTCTTGTCCAATTAGGGTTTCTAACCAATCTTGTGCATCCAATAGGTGTTTTTGTGTCATTGAATGAACAATTTGGTCATTTTCGTCCTCCCTAGGCTTATTCTTGTCCAATTAGGGTTTCTAACCAATCTTGTGCATCCAATAGGTGTTTTGTGTCATTGGATGAATATTTATGTCATTTTCGTCCTCTCTAAACTTAATCTTGTCCAATTAGGGTTTTTAACCAATCTTGTGCATCGAATAGGAGTTTTTGTGTCATTGGATAAATATTTATGTCATTTTCGTCCTACCTACAATTAATCTTGTCCAATTAGGGTTTCTAACCAATCTGGTGCATCCAATATGTGTTTTTGTGTCATTTGATGAACATTTAGGTCATTTTCGTCCTTCCTAGGCTTATGCTTGTCCAATTAGGGTTTCTAACCAATCTTGTGCGTCCAATAGGTGTTTTTGTGTCATTGGATGAACAATTAGGTTGTTTTCGTCATCCCTAGGCTAATTCTTGTCCAATTAGGGTTTCTAACCAATCTTGTGCATCCTATAGGTGTTTTGTGTCATTGGATGAACAATTAGGTCATTTTCGTCCTCCTTAGGCTTATTCTTGTCCAATTAGGGTTTTTAACCAATCTTGTACATCCAAATAAGTGTTTTGTGTCATTGGATGAACATTTAGGTCATTTTCGTCCTCCCTAGGCTTATTCTTGTCCAATTAGGGTTTTTAACCAATCTTGTGCATCCAATAGGTGTTTTTGTGTCATTGGATAAATATTTATGTCAATTTCGTCGTTCCTACAATTAATCTTGTCCAATTAGGGTTTCTAGCCAATCTTGTGCATCCAATCGGTGTTTTTGTGTGATTGGATGAACATTTAGGTCATTTTCGTCCTTCCTAGGCTTATGCTTGTCCAATTAGGGTTTCTAACCAATCTTGTGCATCCAATAGGTGTTTTTGTGTCATTGAATGAACAATTTGGTCATTTTCGTCCTCCCTAGGCTTATTCTTCTCCAATTAGGGTTTTTAACCAATCTTGTACATCCAAATAGGTGTTTTGTGTCATTGGATGAACATTTAGGTCATTTTCGTCCTCCCTAGGCTTATTCTTGTCCAATTAGGGTTTTTAACCAATCTTGTGCATCCAATAGGTGTTTTTGTGTCATTGGATAAATATTTATGTCAATTTCGTCGTTCCTACAATTAATCTTGTCCAATTAGGGTTTCTAGCCAATCTTGTGCATCCAATCGGTGTTTTTGTGTGATTGGATGAACATTTAGGTCATTTTCGTCCTTCCTAGGCTTATGCTTGTCCAATTAGGGCTTCTAACCAATCTTGTGCATCCAATAGGTGTTTTTGTGTCATTGAATGAACAATTTGGTCATTTTCGTCCTCCCTAGGCTTATTCTTCTCCAATTAGGGTTTTTAACCAATCTTGTACATCCAAATAGGTGTTTTGTGTCATTGGATTAACATTTAGGTCATTTTCGTCCTCCCTAGGCTTATTCTTGTCCAATTAGGGTTTCTAACCAATCTTGTGCATCCAATACGTGTTTTGTGTCATTGGATGAACATTTAGGTCATTTTCGTCCTCCCTAAACTTAATCATGTCCAATTAGGGTTTCTAACCAATCTTGTGCATCCAATACGTGTTTTGTGTCATTGGATGAACATTTAGGTCATTTTCGTCCTCCCTAAACTTAATCTTGTCCAATTAGGGTTTCTAACCAATCTTGTGCATCCAATAGGTGTTTTTGTGTCGTTGGATGAACAATTAGGTCATTTTCGTCATCCCTAAACTTAATCTTGTCCAATTAGTGTTTCTAACCAATCTTGTGCGTCCAATAGGTGTTTTTGTGTCATTGGATAAACAATTAGGTCATTTTCGTCCTCCCTAGGTTAATTCTTGTCCAATTACGGTTTCTAACCAATCTTGTGCATCCAATAGGTGTTTTGTGTCATTGGATGAATATGTATGTCATTTTCGTCCTCCCTAAACTTAATCTTGTCCAATTAGGGTTTTTAACCAATCTTGTGCATCCAATAGGTGTTTTTGTGTCATTGGATAAATATTTATGTCAATTTCGTCGTTCCTACAATTAATCTTGTGCAATTAGGGTTTCTAGCCAATCTTGTGCATCCAATCGGTGTTTTTGTGTGATTGGATGAACATTTAGGTCATTTTCGTCCTTCCTAGGCTTATGCTTGTCCAATTAGGGTTTCTAACCAATCTTGTGCATCCAATAGGTGTTTTTGTGTCATTGAATGAACAATTTGGTCATTTTCGTCCTCCCTAGGCTTATTCTTGTCCAATTAGGGTTTCTAACCAATCTTGTGCATCCAATAGGTGTTTTTGTGTCATTGGATGAATAATTAGGGCATTTTCGTCTTCCCTAAACTTAATCTGGTCCAATTAGGGTTTCTAACCAATCTTGTGCATCCAATAGGTGTTTTGTGTCATTGGATGAATATTTATGTCATTTTCGTCCTCCCTAAACTTAATCTTGTCCAATTAGGGTTTTTAACCAATCTTGTGCATCCAATAGGAGTTTTTGTGTCATTGGATAAATATTTATGTCATTTTCGTCCTCCCTACAATTAATCTTGTCCAATTAGGGTTTTTAACCAATCTTGTGCATCCAATACGTGTTTTGTGTCATTGGATGAACATTTAGGTCATTTTCCTCCTCCCTAAACTTAATCTTGTCCAATTAGGGTTTCTAACCAATCTTGTGCATCCAATAGGTGTTTTTGTGTCATTGGATAAATATTTATGTCATTTTCGTCCTCCCTAGGCTTATGCTTGTCCAATTAGGGTTTCTAACCAATCTTGTGCATCCAATAGGTGTTTTGTGTCATTGGATGAATATTTATGTCATTTTCGTCCTCCCTAAACTTAATCTTGTCCAATTAGGGTTTTTAACCAATCTTGTGCATCCAATAGGAGTTTTTGTGTCATTGGATAAATATTTATGTCATTTTCGTCCTCCCTAAACTTAATCTAGTCCAATTAGGGTTTTTAACCAATCTTGTGCATCCAATACGTGTTTTGTGTCATTGGATGAACATTTAGGTCATTTTCCTCCTCCCTAAACTTAATCTTGTCCAATTAGGGTTTCTAACCAATCTTGTGCATCCAATAGGTGTTTTTGTGTCATTGGATAAATATTTATGTCATTTTCGTCCTCCCTAGGCTTATGCTTGTCCAATTAGGGTTTCTAACCAATCTTGTGCATCCAATAGGTGTTTTGTGTCATTGGATGAACATTTAGGTCATTTTCCTCCTCCCTAAACTTAATCTTGTCCAATTAGGGTTTCTAACCAATCTTGTGCATCCAATAGGTGTTTTTATGTCATTGGATAAATATTTATGTCATTTTCGTCCTCCCTAAACTTAATCTTGTCCAATTAGGGTTTTTAACCAATCTTGTGCATCCAATACGTGTTTTGTGTCATTGGATGAACATTTAGGTCATTTTCCTCCTCCCTAAACTTAATCTTGTCCAATTAGGGTTTCTAACCAATCTTGTGCATCCAATAGGTGTTTTGTGTCATTGGATGAACATTTAGGTCATTTTCCTCCTCCCTAAACTTAATCTTGTCCAATTAGGGTTTCTAACCAATCTTGTGCATCCAATAGGTGTTTTTGTTGCTTTGGATGAACATTTAGGTCATTTTCGTCCTCCCTAGGCTTATGCTTGTCCAATTAGGGTTTCTAACCAATCTTGTGAATCCAATAGGTGTTTTTGTGTTATTGGATGAACAATTAGGTCATTTTCGTCCTCCCTAGGCTAATTCTTGTCCAATTAGGGTTTCTAACCAATCTTGTGCATCCAAAAGGTGTTTTGTGTCATTGGATGAACAATTAGGTCATTGTCGTCCTCCCTAGGCTTAATCTTGTCCAATTAGGGTTTCTAACCAATCTTGTGCATCCAATAGGTGTTTTGTGTCATTGGATGAACATTTAGGTCATTTTCCTCCTCCCTAAACTTAATCTTCTCTAATTAGGGTTTCTAACCAATCTTGTGCATCCAATAGGTGTTTTTATGTCATTGGATAAATATTTATGTCATTTTCGTCCCCCCTAAACTTAATCTAGTCCAATTAGGGTTTTTAACCAATCTTGTGCATCCAATACGTGTTTTGTGTCATTGGATGAACATTTAGGTCATTTTCCTCCTCCCTAAACTTAATCTTGTCCAATTAGGGTTTCTAACCAATCTTGTGCATCCAATAGGTGTTTTTGTGTCATTGGATAAATATTTATGTCATTTTCGTCCTCCCTAGGTTTATGCTTGTTCAATTAGGGTTTCTAACCAATCTTGTGCATCCAATAGGTGTTTTGTGTCATTGGATGAATATTTATGTCATTTTCGTCCTCCCTAAACTTAATCTTGTCCAATTAGGGTTTTTAACCAATCTTGTGCATCCAATAGGAGTTTTTGTGTCATTGGATAAATATTTATGTCATTTTCGTCCTCCCTACAATTAATCTTGTCCAATTAGGGTTTCTAACCAATCTTGTGCATCCAATAGGTGTTTTTGTGTCATTTGATGAACATTTAGGTCATTTTCGTCCTCCCTAGGCTAATTCTTGTCCCATTAGGGTTTCTAACCAATCTTGTGCATCCAATACGTGTTTTGTGTCATTGGATGAACATTTAGGTCATTTTCGTCCTCCCTACACTTAATCTTGTCCAATTAGGGTTTTTAACCAATCTTGTGCATCCAATAGGTGTTTTGTGTCATTGGATGAATATTTAGGTCATTTTCGTCCTCCCTACACTTAATCTTGTCCAATTAGGGTTTTTAACCAATCTTGTGCATCCAATAGGTGTTTTTGTGTCATTGGATAAATATTTATGTCAATTTCGTCCTTCCTACAATTAATCTTGTCCAATTAGGGTTTCTAGCCAATCTTGTGCATCCAATCGGTGTTTTTGTGTGATTGGATGAACATTTAGGTCATTTTCGTCCTTCCTAGGCTTATTCTTGTCCAATTAGGGTTTCTAACCAATCTTGTGCATCCAATAGGTGTTTTTGTGTCATTGAATGAACAATTTGGTCATTTTCGTCCTCCCTAGGCTTATTCTTGTCCAATTAGGGTTTCTAACCAATCTTGTGCATCCAATAGGTGTTTTGTGTCATTGGATGAATATTTATGTCATTTTCGTCCTCTCTAAACTTAATCTTGTCCAATTAGGGTTTTTAACCAATCTTGTGCATCGAATAGGAGTTTTTGTGTCATTGGATAAATATTTATGTCATTTTCGTCCTACCTACAATTAATCTTGTCCAATTAGGGTTTCTAACCAATCTGGTGCATCCAATAGGTGTTTTTGTGTCATTTGATGAACATTTAGGTCATTTTCGTCCTTCCTAGGCTTATGCTTGTCCAATTAGGGTTTCTAACCAATCTTGTGCGTCCAATAGGTGTTTTTGTGTCATTGGATGAACAATTAGGTTGTTTTCGTCATCCCTAGGCTAATTCTTGTCCAATTAGGGTTTCTAACCAATCTTGTGCATCCTATAGGTGTTTTGTGTCATTGGATGAACAATTAGGTCATTTTCGTCCTCCTTAGGCTTATTCTTGTCCAATTAGGGTTTTTAACCAATCTTGTACATCCAATTAGGTGTTTTGTGTCATTGGATGAACATTTAGGTCATTTTCGTCCTCCCTAGGCTTATTCTTGTCCAATTAGGGTTTCTAACCAATCTTGTGCATCCAATACGTGTTTTGTGTCATTGGATGAACATTTAGGTCATTTTCGTCCTCCCTAAACTTAATCTTGTCCAATTAGGGTTTCTAACCAATCTTGTGCATCCAATAGGTGTTTTTGTGTCGTTGGATGAACAATTAGGTCATTTTCGTCCTCCCTAAACTTAATCTTGTCCAATTAGTGTTTCTAACCAATCTTGTGCGTCCAATAGGTGTTTTTGTGTCATTGGATAAACAATTAGGTCATTTTCGTCCTCCCTAGGTTAATTCTTGTCCAATTACGGTTTCTAACCAATCTTGTGCATCCAATAGGTGTTTTGTGTCATTGGATGAATATGTATGTCATTTTCGTCCTCCCTAAACTTAATCTTGTCCAATTAGGGTTTTTAACCAATCTTGTGCATCCAATAGGTGTTTTTGTGTCATTGGATAAATATTTATGTCAATTTCGTCGTTCCTACAATTAATCCTGTCCAATTAGGGTTTGTAGCCAATCTTGTGCATCCAATCGGTGTTTTTGTGTGATTGGATGAACATTTAGGTCATTTTCGTCCTTCCTAGGCTTATGCTTGTCCAATTAGGGTTTCTAACCAATCTTGTGCATCCAATAGGTGTTTTTGTGTCATTGAATGAACAATTTGGTCATTTTCGTCCTCCCTAGGCTTATTCTTGTCCAATTAGGGTTTCTAACCAATCTTGTGCATCCAATAGGTGTTTTGTGTCATTGGATGAATATGTATGTCATTTTCGTCCTCCCTAAACTTAATCTTGTCCAATTAGGGTTTTTAACCAATCTTGTGCATCCAATAGGTGTTTTTGTGTCATTGGATAAATATTTATGTCAATTTCGTCGTTCCTACAATTAATCCTGTCCAATTAGGGTTTGTAGCCAATCTTGTGCATCCAATCGGTGTTTTTGTGTGATTGGATGAACATTTAGGTCATTTTCGTCCTTCCTAGGCTTATGCTTGTCCAATTAGGGTTTCTAACCAATCTTGTGCATCCAATAGGTGTTTTTGTGTCATTGAATGAACAATTTGGTCATTTTCGTCCTCCCTAGGCTTATTCTTGTCCAATTAGGGTTTCTAACCAATCTTGTGCATCCAATAGGTGTTTTGTGTCATTGGATGAATATGTATGTCATTTTCGTCCTCCCTAAACTTAATCTTGTCCAATTAGGGTTTTTAACCAATCTTGTGCATCCAATAGGTGTTTTTGTGTCATTGGATAAATATTTATGTCAATTTCGTCGTTCCTACAATTAATCTTGTCCAATTAGGGTTTCTAGCCAATCTTGTGCATCCAATCGGTGTTTTTGTGTGATTGGATGAACATTTAGGTCATTTTCGTCCTTCCTAGGCTTATGCTTGTCCAATTAGGGTTTCTAACCAATCTTGTGCATCCAATAGGTGTTTTTGTGTCATTGAATGAAAAATTTGGTCATTTTCGTCCTCCCTAGGCTTATTCTTGTCCAATTAGGGTTTTTAACCAATCTTGTACATCCAAATAGGTGTTTTGTGTCATTGGATGAACATTTAGGTCATTTTCGTCCTCCCTAGGCTTATTCTTGTCCAATTAGGGTTTCTAACCAATCTTGTGCATCCAATACGTGTTTTGTGTCATTGGATGAACATTTAGGTCATTTTCGTCCTCCCTAAACTTAATCTTGTCCAATTAGGGTTTCTAACCAATCTTGTGCATCCAATAGGTGTTTTTGTGTCGTTGGATGAACAATTAGTTCATTTTCGTCCTCCCTAAACTTAATCTTGTCCAATTAGTCTTTCTAACCAATCTTGTGCGTCCAATAGGTGTTTTTGTGTCATTGGATAAACAATTAGGTCATTTTCGTCCTCCCTAGGTTAATTCTTGTCCAATTACGGTTTCTAACCAATCTTGTGCATCCAATAGGTGTTTTGTGTCATTGGATGAATATGTATGTCATTTTCGTCCTCCCTAAACTTAATCTTGTCCAATTAGGGTTTTTAACCAATCTTGTGCATCCAATAGGTGTTTTTGTGTCATTGGATAAATATTTATGTCAATTTCGTCGTTCCTACAATTAATCTTGTGCAATTAGGGTTTCTAGCCAATCTTGTGCATCCAATCGGTGTTTTTGTGTGATTGGATGAACATTTAGGTCATTTTCGTCCTTCCTAGGCTTATGCTTGTCCAATTAGGGTTTCTAACCAATCTTGTGCATCCAATAGGTGTTTTTGTGTCATTGAATGAACAATTTGGTCATTTTCGTCCTCCCTAGGCTTATTCTTGTCCAATTAGGGTTTCTAACCAATCTTGTGCATCCAATAGGTGTTTTTGTGTCATTGGATGAATAATTAGGGCATTTTCGTCTTCCCTAAACTTAATCTGGTCCAATTAGGGTTTCTAACCAATCTTGTGCATCCAATAGGTGTTTTGTGTCATTGGATGAATATTTATGTCATTTTCGTCCTCCCTAAACTTAATCTTGTCCAATTAGGGTTTTTAACCAATCTTGTGCATCCAATAGGAGTTTTTGTGTCATTGGATAAATATTTATGTCATTTTCGTCCTCTGTACCATTAATCTTGTCCAATTAGGGTTTCTAACGAATCTTGTGCATCCAATAGGTGTTTTTGTGTCATTTGATGAACATTTAGGTCATTTTCGTCCTTCCTAGGCTTATGCTTGTGCAATTAGGGTTTCTAACCAATCTTGTGCGTCCAATAGGTGTTTTTGTGTCATTGGATGAACATTTAGGTCATTTTCGTCCTCCCTAGGCTTATTCTTGTCCAATTAGGGTTTCTAACCAATCTTGTGCATCCAATACGTGTTTTGTGTCATTGGATGAACATTTAGGTCATTTTCGTCCTCCCTAAACTTAATCTTGTCCAATTAGGGTTTCTAACCAATCTTGTGCATCCAAAAGGTGTTTTGTGTCATTGGATGAACAATTAGGTCATTGTCGTCCTCCCTAGGCTTATTGTTGTCCAATTAAGGTTTCTAACCAATCTTGTGCATCCACTACGTGTTTTGTGTCATTGGATTAACAATTAGGTCATTTTCGTCCTCCCTAGGCTAATTCTTGTCCAATTAGGGTTTCTAACCAATCTTGTGCATCCAATACGTGTTTTGTGTCATTGGATGAACATTTAGGTCATTTTCGTCCTCCCTACACTTAATCTTGTCCAGTTAGGGTTTTTAACCAATCTTGTGCATCAAATAGGTATTTTGTGTCACTGGATGAACATTTAGGTCATTTTCGTCCTCCCTAAACTTAATCTTGTCCAATTAGGGTTTCTAACCAATCTTGTGCATCCAATAGGTGTTTTGTGTCATTGGATGAACATTTAGGTCATTTTTCTCCTCCCTAAACTTAATCTTGTCCAATTAGGGTTTCTAACCAATCTTGTGCATCTAATAGGTGTTTTTATGTCATTGGGTAAATATTTATGTCATTTTCGTCCTCCCCACAATTAATCGTGTCCAATTAGGGTTTCTAACCAATCTGGTGCATCCAATAGGTGTTTTTGTGTCATTTGATGAACATTTAGGTCATTTTCGTCCTTCCTAGGCTTATGCTTGTCCAATTAGGGTTTCTAACCAATCTTGTGCATCCAATAGGTGTTTTTGTGTCATTGAATGAAAAATTTGGTCATTTTCGTCCTCCCTAGGCTTATTCTTGTCCAATTAGGCTTTTTAACCAATCTTGTACATCCAAATAGGTGTTTTGTGTCATTGGATGAACATTTAGGTCATTTTCGTCCTCCCTAGGCTTATTCTTGTCCAATTAGGGTTTCTAACCAATCTTGTGCATCCAATACGTGTTTTGTGTCATTGGATGAACATTTAGGTCATTTTCGTCCTCCCTACACTTAATCTTGTCCAATTAGGGTTTCTAACCAATCTTGTGCATCCAATAGGTGTTTTTGTGTCATTGGATGAACAATTAGGTCATTTTCGTCCTCCCTAGGCTAATTCTTGTCCAATTAGGGTTTTTAAGCAATCTTGTGCATCCAATAGGTGTTTTGTGTCATTGGATGAACGTTTAGGTCATTTTCGTCCTCCCTAGGCTAATTCTTGTCCAATTAGGGTTTTTAACCAATCTTGTGCATCCAATAGGTGTTTTGTGTCATTGGATGAACATTTTACGTCATTTTCGTCCTCCCTAAACTTAATCTTGTCCAATTAGGGTTTCTAACCAATATTGTGTATCCAATAGGTGTTTTTGTATCATTGGATGAATAATTAGGTCATTTTCGTCCTCCCTAGGCTAATTCTTGTCCAATTAGGGTTTTTAACCAATCTTGTGCATCCAATAGATGTTTTGTGTCAATGGATGAAAATTTAGGTCATTTTCATTCTCCCTAGGCTTATTCTTGTCCAATTAGGGTTTTTAACCAATCTTGTGCATCCAATAGGTGCTTTTGTGTCATTGGATGAATATTTATGTCATTTTCGTCCTCCCTAGGCTAATTCTTGTCCAATTAGGGTTTTTAACCAATCTTGTGCAATGAATAGGTGTTTTTGTGTCATTGGATGAATATTTATGTCATTTTCGTCCTCCTTACACTTAATCTGGTCCAATTAGGGTTTTTAACCAATCTTGTGCATCCAATAGGTGTTTTGTGTCATTGGATGAACATTTAGGTCATTTTCGTCTTCCCTAGACTAATTCTTGTCCAATTAAGGTTTCTAACCAATCTTGTACTTCCAACAGGCGTTTTGTGTCATTGGATGAACATTTAGGTCATTTTCGTCCTCCCTAAACTAAATCTTGTCCAGTTAGTGTTTTTAACCAATCTTGTGCATCCAATAGGTGTTTTTGTGTCATTGGATGAATATTTATGTCATTTTCGTCCTCCTTACACTTAATCTTGTCCAATTAGGGTTTTTAACCAATCTTGTGCATCCAATAGGTGTTTTGTGTCATTGGATGAACATTTAGGTCATTTTCGTCCTCCCTAAACTTAATCTTGTCCAATTAGGGTTTCTAACCAATCATGTGCATCCAATAGGTTTTTTTGTGTCATTGGATGAACAATTAGGTCATTTTCATCCTCCCTAGGCTAATTCTTGTCCAATTAGGGTTTTTAAGCAATCTTGTGCATCCAATAGGTGTTTTTGTGTCATTGGATGAACATTTAGGTCA
This sequence comes from Cicer judaicum, assembly GCA_037974835.1. Lineage (NCBI taxonomy): Eukaryota > Viridiplantae > Streptophyta > Magnoliopsida > Fabales > Fabaceae > Cicer > Cicer judaicum. The sequence goes on along the minus strand of JBBPBS010000510.1, from coordinate 109,219 downwards.
TTTTCGTCCTCCCTAGGCTAATTCTTGTCCAATTAGGGTTTTTAACCAATCTTGTGCATCCAATAGGTGTTTTGTGTCATTGGATGAATATTTAGGTCATTTTCGTCCTCCCTACACTTAATCTTGTCCAATTAGGGTTTTTAACCAATCTTGTGCATCCAATAGGTGTTTTTGTGTCATTGGATAAATATTTATGTCAATTTCGTCCTTCCTACAATTAATCTTGTCCAATTAGGGTTTCTAGCCAATCTTGTGCATCCAATCGGTGTTTTTGTGTGATTGGATGAACATTTAGGTCATTTTCGTCCTTCCTAGGCTTATTCTTGTCCAATTAGGGTTTCTAACCAATCTTGTGCATCCAATAGGTGTTTTTGTGTCATTGAATGAACAATTTGGTCATTTTCGTCCTCCCTAGGCTTATTCTTGTCCAATTAGGGTTTCTAACCAATCTTGTGCATCCAATAGGTGTTTTGTGTCATTGGATGAATATTTATGTCATTTTCGTCCTCTCTAAACTTAATCTTGTCCAATTAGGGTTTTTAACCAATCTTGTGCATCGAATAGGAGTTTTTGTGTCATTGGATAAATATTTATGTCATTTTCGTCCTACCTACAATTAATCTTGTCCAATTAGGGTTTCTAACCAATCTGGTGCATCCAATATGTGTTTTTGTGTCATTTGATGAACATTTAGGTCATTTTCGTCCTTCCTAGGCTTATGCTTGTCCAATTAGGGTTTCTAACCAATCTTGTGCGTCCAATAGGTGTTTTTGTGTCATTGGATGAACAATTAGGTTGTTTTCGTCATCCCTAGGCTAATTCTTGTCCAATTAGGGTTTCTAACCAATCTTGTGCATCCTATAGGTGTTTTGTGTCATTGGATGAACAATTAGGTCATTTTCGTCCTCCTTAGGCTTATTCTTGTCCAATTAGGGTTTTTAACCAATCTTGTACATCCAAATAAGTGTTTTGTGTCATTGGATGAACATTTAGGTCATTTTCGTCCTCCCTAGGCTTATTCTTGTCCAATTAGGGTTTTTAACCAATCTTGTGCATCCAATAGGTGTTTTTGTGTCATTGGATAAATATTTATGTCAATTTCGTCGTTCCTACAATTAATCTTGTCCAATTAGGGTTTCTAGCCAATCTTGTGCATCCAATCGGTGTTTTTGTGTGATTGGATGAACATTTAGGTCATTTTCGTCCTTCCTAGGCTTATGCTTGTCCAATTAGGGTTTCTAACCAATCTTGTGCATCCAATAGGTGTTTTTGTGTCATTGAATGAACAATTTGGTCATTTTCGTCCTCCCTAGGCTTATTCTTGTCCAATTAGGGTTTCTAACCAATCTTGTGCATCCAATACGTGTTTTGTGTCATTGGATGAACATTTAGGTCATTTTCGTCCTCCCTAAACTTAATCATGTCCAATTAGGGTTTCTAACCAATCTTGTGCATCCAATACGTGTTTTGTGTCATTGGATGAACATTTAGGTCATTTTCGTCCTCCCTAAACTTAATCTTGTCCAATTAGGGTTTCTAACCAATCTTGTGCATCCAATAGGTGTTTTTGTGTCGTTGGATGAACAATTAGGTCATTTTCGTCATCCCTAAACTTAATCTTGTCCAATTAGTGTTTCTAACCAATCTTGTGCGTCCAATAGGTGTTTTTGTGTCATTGGATAAACAATTAGGTCATTTTCGTCCTCCCTAGGTTAATTCTTGTCCAATTACGGTTTCTAACCAATCTTGTGCATCCAATAGGTGTTTTGTGTCATTGGATGAATATGTATGTCATTTTCGTCCTCCCTAAACTTAATCTTGTCCAATTAGGGTTTCTAACCAATCTTGTGCATCCAATACGTGTTTTGTGTCATTGGATGAACATTTAGGTCATTTTCGTCCTCCCTAAACTTAATCTTGTCCAATTAGGGTTTCTAACCAATCTTGTGCATCCAATAGGTGTTTTTGTGTCGTTGGATGAACAATTAGGTCATTTTCGTCCTCCCTAAACTTAATCTTGTCCAATTAGTGTTTCTAACCAATCTTGTGCGTCCAATAGGTGTTTTTGTGTCCTTGGATAAACAATTAGGTCATTTTCGTCCTCCCTAGGTTAATTGTTGTCCAATTACGGTTTCTAACCAATCTTGTGCATCCAATAGGTGTTTTGTGTCATTGGATGAATATGTATGTCATTTTCGTCCTCCCTAAACTTAATCTTGTCCAATTAGGGTTTTTAACCAATCTTGTGCATCCAATAGGTGTTTTTGTGTCATTGGATAAATATTTATGTCAATTTCGTCGTTCCTACAATTAATCTTGTCCAATTAGGGTTTCTAGCCAATCTTGTGCATCCAATCGGTGTTTTTGTGTGATTGGATGAACATTTAGGTCATTTTCGTCCTTCCTAGGCTTATGCTTGTCCAATTAGGGTTTCTAACCAATCTTGTGCATCCAATAGGTGTTTTTGTGTCATTGAATGAACAATTTGGTCATTTTCGTCCTCCCTAGGCTTATTCTTGTCCAATTAGGGTTTCTAACCAATCTTGTGCATCCAATAGGTGTTTTTGTGTCATTGGATGAATAATTAGGGCATTTTCGTCTTCCCTAAACTTAATCTGGTCCAATTAGGGTTTCTAACCAATCTTGTGCATCCAATAGGTGTTTTGTGTCATTGGATGAATATTTATGTCATTTTCGTCCTCCCTAAACTTAATCTTGTCCAATTAGGGTTTTTAACCAATCTTGTGCATCCAATAGGTGTTTTTGTGTCATTGGATAAATATTTATGTCAATTTCGTCCTTCCTACAATTAATCTTGTCCAATTAGGGTTTCTAGCCCATCTTGTGCATCCAATCGGTGTTTTTGTGTGATTGGATGAACATTTAGGTCATTTTCGTCCTTCCTAGGCTAATGCTTGTCCAATTAGGGTTTCTAACCAATCTTGTGCGTCCAATAGGTGTTTTTGTGTCATTGGATGAACAATTTGGTCATTTTCGTCCTCCCTAGGCTTCTTCTTGTCCAATTAGGGTTTTAACCAATCTTGTGCATCCAATAGGTGTTTTTGTGTCATTGGATGAATAATTAGGGCATTTTCGTCTTCCCTAAACTTAATCTTGTCCAATTAGGGTTTCTAACCAATCTTGTGCATCCAATAGGTGTTTTTGTTGCATTGGATGAACATTTAGGTCATTTTCGTCCTCCCTAGGCTTATGCTTGTCCAATTAGGGTTTCTAAACAATCTTGTGCATCCAATAGGTGTTTTTGTGTTATTGGATGAACAATTAGGTCATTTTCGTCCTCCCTAGGCTAATTCTTGTCCAATTAGGGTTTCTAACCAATCTTGTGCATCCAAAAGGTGTTTTGTGTCATTGGATGAACAATTAGGTCATTGTCGTCCTCCCTAGGCTTAATCTTGTCCAATTAGGGTTTCTAACCAATCTTGTGCATCCAATAGGTGTTTTGTGTCATTGGATGAACATTTAGGTCATTTTCCTCCTCCCTAAACTTAATCTTGTCCAATTAGGGTTTCTAACCAATCTTGTGCATCCAATAGGTGTTTTTGTGTCATTGGATAAATATTTATGTCATTTTCGTCCTCCCTAGGCTTATGCTTGTCCAATTAGGGTTTCTAACCAATCTTGTGCATCCAATAGGTGTTTTGTGTCATTGGATGAATATTTATGTCATTTTCGTCCTCCCTAAACTTAATCTTGTCCAATTAGGGTTTTTAACCAATCTTGTGCATCCAATTGGAGTTTTTGTGTCATTTGATGAATATTTATGTCATTTTCGTCCTCCCTACAATTAATCTTGTCCAATTAGGGTTTCTAACCAATCTGGTGCATCCAATAGGTGTTTTTGTGTCATTTGATGAACATTTAGGTCATTTTCGTCCTTCCTAGGCTTATGCTTGTCCAATTAGGGTTTCTAACCAATCTTGTGCATCCAATAGGTGTTTTTGTGTCATTGAATGAAAAATTTGGTCATTTTCGTCCTCCCTAGGCTTATTCTTGTCCAATTAGGCTTTTTAACCAATCTTGTACATCCAAATAGGTGTTTTGTGTCATTGGATGAACATTTAGGTCATTTTCGTCCTCCCTAGGCTTATTCTTGTCCAATTAGGGTTTCTAACCAATCTTGTGCATCCAATACGTGTTTTGTGTCATTGGATGAACATTTAGGTCATTTTCGTCCTCCCTAAACTTAATCATGTCCAATTAGGGTTTCTAACCAATCTTGTGCATCCAATACGTGTTTTGTGTCATTGGATGAACATTTAGGTCATTTTCGTCCTCCCTAAACTTAATCTTGTCCAATTAGGGTTTCTAACCAATCTTGTGCATCCAATAGGTGTTTTTGTGTCGTTGGATGAACAATTAGGTCATTTTCGTCATCCCTAAACTTAATCTTGTCCAATTAGTGTTTCTAACCAATCTTGTGCGTCCAATAGGTGTTTTTGTGTCATTGGATAAACAATTAGGTCATTTTCGTCCTCCCTAGGTTAATTCTTGTCCAATTACGGTTTCTAACCAATCTTGTGCATCCAATAGGTGTTTTGTGTCATTGGATGAATATGTATGTCATTTTCGTCCTCCCTAAACTTAATCTTGTCCAATTAGGGTTTTTAACCAATCTTGTGCATCCAATAGGTGTTTTTGTGTCATTGGATAAATATTTATGTCAATTTCGTCGTTCCTACAATTAATCCTGTCCAATTAGGGTTTGTAGCCAATCTTGTGCATCCAATCGGTGTTTTTGTGTGATTGGATGAACATTTAGGTCATTTTCGTCCTTCCTAGGCTTATGCTTGTCCAATTAGGGTTTCTAACCAATCTTGTGCATCCAATAGGTGTTTTTGTGTCATTGAATGAACAATTTGGTCATTTTCGTCCTCCCTAGGCTTATTCTTCTCCAATTAGGGTTTTTAACCAATCTTGTACATCCAAATAGGTGTTTTGTGTCATTGGATGAACATTTAGGTCATTTTCGTCCTCCCTAGGCTTATTCTTGTCCAATTAGGGTTTTTAACCAATCTTGTGCATCCAATAGGTGTTTTTGTGTCATTGGATAAATATTTATGTCAATTTCGTCGTTCCTACAATTAATCTTGTCCAATTAGGGTTTCTAGCCAATCTTGTGCATCCAATCGGTGTTTTTGTGTGATTGGATGAACATTTAGGTCATTTTCGTCCTTCCTAGGCTTATGCTTGTCCAATTAGGGTTTCTAACCAATCTTGTGCGTCCAATAGGTGTTTTTGTGTCATTGGATGAACAATTAGGTCATTTTCGTCCTCCCTAGGCTAATTCTTGTCCAATTAGGGTTTCTAACCAATCTTGTGCATCCAATAGGTGTTTTGTGTCATTGGATGAATATTTAGGTCATTTTCGTCCTCCCTACACTTAATCTTGTCCAATTAGGGTTTTTAACCAATCTTGTGCATCCAATAGGTGTTTTGTGTCATTGGATGAATATTTAGGTCATTTTCGTCCTCCCTACACTTAATCTTGTCCAATTAGGGTTTTTAACCAATCTTGTGCATCTAATAGGTGTTTTGTGTCATTGGATGAATATTTAGGTCATTTTCGTCCTCCTTACACTTAATCTTGTCCAATTAGGGTTTTTAACCAATCTTGTGCATCCAATAGGTGTTTTGTGTCATTGGATGAATATTTAGGTCATTTTCGTGCTCCCTACACTTAATCTTGTCCAATTAGGGTTTTTAACCAATCTTGTGCATCCAATAGGTGTTTTGTGTCATTGGATGAATATTTAGGTCATTTTCGTCCTCCCTACACTTAATCTTGTCCAATTAGGGTTTTTAACCAATCTTGTGCATCCAATAGGTGTTTTGTGTCATGGGATGAAGATTTAGGACATTTTCGTCCTCCCTAGGCTAATTCTTATCCAATTAGGGTTTTTAACCAATCTTGTGCATCCAATAGGTGTTTTGTGTCATTGGATGAACATTTAGGTCATTTTCGTCCTCCCTACACTTAATCTTGTCCAATTAGGGTTTTTAACCAATCTTGTGCATCCAATAGGTGTTTTGTGTCATTGGATGAACTTTTAGGTCATTTTCGTCCTCCCTGCACTTAATCTTGTCCAATTAGGGTTTTTAAACAATCTTGTGCATCCAATAGGTGTTTTGTGTCATTGGATGAACAATTAGGTCATTTTTGTCCTCCCTAGGCTTATTCTTGTCCAATTAGGGTTTCTAACCAATCTTGTGCATCCAATCGGTGTTTTGTGTCAGTGGAAGAATATTTAGGTCATTTTCTTCCACCCTTCACTTAATCTTGTCCAATTAGAGTTTTTAACCAATGTTGTGCATCCAATAGTTGTTTTGTGTCATTGGATGAACATTTAGGTCCTTTTCGTCCTCCCTAGGCTAATTCTTGTCCAATTAGGGTTTTTAACCAATCTTGTGCATCCAATAGGTGTTTTGTGTCATTGGATGAACATTTAGGTCCTTTTCGTCCTCCCTAGGCTAATTCTTGTCCAATTAGGGTTTCTAACCAATCTTGTGCATCGAATACGTGTTTTTGTGTCATTGGATGAACAATTAGGTTATTTTCGTCCTCCCTAGGCTAAATCTTGTTCAATTAGGGTTTCTAACCAATCTTGTGCATCCAATAGGTGTTTTGTGTCATTGGATGAACAATTAGGTCATTTTCGTCCTCCCTAGGCTTATTCTTGTCCAATTAGGGTTTTTAACCAATCTTGTGCATCCAATAGGTGTTTTTGTGTCATTGGATGAACAATTAGGTCATTTTCGTCCTCCCTAGGCTTATTCTTGTCCAATTAGGGTTTTTAACCAATCTTGTGCATCCAATAGGTGTTTTTGTGTCATTGGATGAATAATTAGGGCATTTTCGTCTTCCCTAAACTTAATCTTGTCCAATTAGGGTTTCTAACCAATCTTGTGCATCCAATAGGTGTTTTTGTTGCATTGGATGAACATTTAGGTCATTTTCGTCCTCCCTAGGCTTATGCTTGTCCAAATAGGGTTTCTAACCAATCTTGTGCATCCAATAGGTGTTTTTGTGTTATTGGATGAACAATTAGGTCATTTTCGTCCTCCCTAGGCTAATTCTTGTCCAATTAGGGTTTCTAACCAATCTTGTGCATCCAAAAGGTGTTTTGTGTCATTGGATGAACAATTAGGTCATTTTCGTCCTCCCTAGGCTTAATCTTGTCCAATTAGGGTTTCTAACCAATCTTGTGCATCCAATAGGTGTTTTGTGTCATTGGATGAACATTTAGGTCATTTTCCTCCTCCCTAAACTTAATCTTCTCTAATTAGGGTTTCTAACCAATCTTGTGCATCCAATAGGTGTTTTTATGTCATTGGATAAATATTTATGTCATTTTCGTCCCCCCTAAACTTAATCTAGTCCAATTAGGGTTTTTAACCAATCTTGTGCATCCAATACGTGTTTTGTGTCATTGGATGAACATTTAGGTCATTTTCCTCCTCCCTAAACTTAATCTTGTCCAATTAGGGTTTCTAACCAATCTTGTGCATCCAATAGGTGTTTTTGTGTCATTGGATAAATATTTATGTCATTTTCGTCCTCCCTAGGCTTATGCTTGTCCAATTAGGGTTTCTAACCAATCTTGTGCATCCAATAGGTGTTTTGTGTCATTGGATGAACATTTAGGTCATTTTCCTCCTCCCTAAACTTAATCTTCTCTAATTAGGGTTTCTAACCAATCTTGTGCATCCAATAGGTGTTTTTATGTCATTGGATAAATATTTATGTCATTTTCGTCCCCCCTAAACTTAATCTAGTCCAATTAGGGTTTTTAACCAATCTTGTGCATCCAATACGTGTTTTGTGTCATTGGATGAACATTTAGGTCATTTTCCTCCTCCCTAAACTTAATCTTGTCCAATTAGGGTTTCTAACCAATCTTGTGCATCCAATAGGTGTTTTTGTGTCATTGGATAAATATTTATGTCATTTTCGTCCTCCCTAGGTTTATGCTTGTTCAATTAGGGTTTCTAACCAATCTTGTGCATCCAATAGGTGTTTTGTGTCATTGGATGAATATTTATGTCATTTTCGTCCTCCCTAAACTTAATCTTGTCCAATTAGGGTTTTTAACCAATCTTGTGCATCCAATAGGAGTTTTTGTGTCATTGGATAAATATTTATGTCATTTTCGTCCTCCCTACAATTAATCTTGTCCAATTAGGGTTTCTAACCAATCTTGTGCATCCAATAGGTGTTTTTGTGTCATTTGATGAATATTTAGGTCATTTTCGTCCTTCCTAGGCTTATGCTTGTCCAATTAGGGTTTCTAACCAATCTTGTGCGTCTAATAGGTGTTTTTGTGTCATTGAATGAACAATTAGGTCGTTTTCGTCATCCCTAGGCTAATTCTTGTCCAATTAGGGTTTCTAACCAATCTTGTGCATCCTATAGGTGTTTTGTGTCATTGGATGAACAATTAGGTCATTTTCGTCCTCCTTAGGCTTATTCTTGTCCAATTAGGGTTTTTAACCAATCTTGTACATCCAAATAGGTGTTTTGTGTCATTGGATGAACATTTAGGTCATTTTCGTCCTCCCTAGGCTTATTCTTGTCCAATTAGGGTTTCTAACTAATCTTGTGCATCCAATACGTGTTTTGTGTCATTGGATGAACATTTAGGTCATTTTCGTCCTCCCTAAACTTAATCTTGTCCAATTAGGGTTTCTAACCAATCTTGTGCATCCAATAGGTGTTTTTATGTCATTGGATAAATATTTATGTCATTTTCGTCCTTCCTACAATTAATCTTGTCCAATTAGGGTTTCTAGCCAATCTTGTGCATCCAATCGGTGTTTTTGTGTGATTGGATGAACATTTAGGTCATTTTCGTCCTTCCTAGGCTTATGCTTGTCCAATTAGGGTTTCTAACCAATCTTGTGCGTCCAATAGGTGTTTTTGTGTCATTGGATGAACAATTTGGTCATTTTCGTCCTCCCTAGGCTTATTCTTGTCCAATTAGGGTTTTTAACCAATCTTGTGCATCCAATAGGTGTTTTTGTGTCATTGGATGAATAATTTGGGCATTTTCGTCTTCCCTAAACTTAATCTTGTCCAATTAGGGTTTCTAACCAATCTTGTGCATCCAATAGGTGTTTTTGTTGCATTGGATGAACATTTAGGTCATTTTCGTCCTCCCTAGGCTTATGCTTGTCCAATTAGCGTTTCTAACCAATCTTGTGCATCCAATAGGTGTTTTTGTGTTATTGGATGAACAATTAGGTCATTTTCGTCCTCCCTAGGCTAATTCTTGTCCAATTAGGGTTTCTAACCAATCTTGTGCATCCAAAAGGTGTTTTGTGTCATTGGATGAACAATTAGGTCATTGTCGTCCTCCCTAGGCTTAATCTTGTCCAATTAGGGTTTCTAACCAATCTTGTGCATCCAATAGGTGTTTTGTGTCATTGGATGAACATTTAGGTCATTTTCCTCCTCCCTAAACTTAATCTTCTCTAATTAGGGTTTCTAACCAATCTTGTGCATCCAATAGGTGTTTTTGTGTCATTGGATGAATAATTAGGGCATTTTCGTCTTCCCTAAACTTAATCTTGTCCAATTAGGGTTTCTAACCAATCTTGTGCATCCAATAGGTGTTTTTGTTGCATTGGATGAACATTTAGGTCATTTTCGTCCTCCCTAGGCTTATGCTTGTCCAATTAGGGTTTCTAAACAATCTTGTGCATCCAATAGGTGTTTTTGTGTTATTGGATGAACAATTAGGTCATTTTCGTCCTCCCTAGGCTAATTCTTGTCCAATTAGGGTTTCTAACCAATCTTGTGCATCCAATAGGTGTTTTGTGTCATTGGATGAACAATTAGGTCATTTTTGTCCTCCCTAGGCTAATTCTTGTCCAATTAGGGTTTTTAACCAATCTTGTGCATCTAATAGGTGTTTTGTGTCATTGGATGAACATTTTCATCATTTTCATCCTCCCTAAACCTAATCTTGTCCAATTAGGGTTTCTAACCAATCTTGTGCATCCAATAGGTGTTTTTGTGTCATTGGATGAACAATTAGGTCATTTTCGTCCTCCCTAGGCTAATTCTTGTCCAATTAGGGTTTCTAACCAATCTTGTGCATCCAATAGGTGTTTTGTGTCATTGGATGAACAATTAGGTCATTTTTGTCCTCCCTAGGCTTATTCTTGTCCAATTAGGGTTTCTAACCAATCTTGTGCATCCAATCGGTGTTTTGTGTCAGTGGATGAATATTTAGGTCATTTTCGTCCTCCCTTCACTTAATCTTGTCCAATTAGAGTTTTTAACCAATCTTGTGCATCCAATAGTTGTTTTGTGTCATTGGATGAACATTTAGGTCCTTTTCGTCCTCCCTAGGCTAATTCTTGTCCAATTAGGGTTTTTAACCAATCTTGTGCATCCAATAGGTGTTTTGTGTCATTGGATGAACATTTAGGTCATTTTCGTCCTCCCTACACTTAATCTTGTCTAATTAGGGTTTTTAACCAATCTTGTGCATCCAATAGGTGTTTTGTGTCATTGGATGAATATTTAGGTCATTTTCGTCCTCCCTACACTTAATCTTGTCCAATTAGGGTTTTTAACCAATCTTGTGCATCCAATAGGTGTTTTGTGTCATTGGATGAATATTTAGGTCATTTTCGTCCTCCCTACACTTAATCTTGTCCAATTAGGGTTTTATACCAATCTTGTGCATCCAATAGGTATTTTGTGTCATTGGATGAACATTTAGGTCATTTTCGCTCTCCCTACACTTTATCTTGTCCAATTAGGGTTGCAAACAAATCTTGTACATCCAATTGTTGTTTTTGTGTCATTGGATGAACAATTAGGTCATTTTCGTCCTCCCTAGGCTAATTCTTATCCAATTAGGGTTTTTAACCAATCTTGTGCATCCAATAGGTGTTTTGTGTCATTGGATGAATATTTAGGTCATTTTCGTCCTCCCTACACTTAATCTTGTCCAATTAGGGTTTTTAACCAATCTTGTGCATCCAATAGGTGTTTTGTGTCATTGGATGAATATTTAGGTCATTTTCGCTCTCCCTACACTTTATCTTGTCCAATTAGGGTTGCTAACCAATCTTGTACATCCAATTGCTGTTTTAGTGTCATTGGATGAACAATTAGGTCATTTTCGTCCTCCCTAGGCTAATTCTTATCCAATTTTGGTTTTTAACCAATCTTGTGCATCCAATAGGTGTTTTGTGTCATTGGATGAATATTTAGGTCATTTTCGTCCTCCCTACACTTAATCTTGTCCAATTAGGGTTTTTAACCAATCTTGTGCATCCAATAGGTGTTTTGTGTCATTGGATGAATATTTAGGTCATTTTCGTCCTCCCTACACTTAATCTTGTCCAATTAGGGTTTTTAACCAATCTTGTGCATCCAATAGGTGTTTTGTGTCATTGGATGAATATTTAGGTCATTTTCGTCCTCCCTAAACTTAATCTTGTCCAATTAGGGTTTCTAACCAATCTTGTGCATCCAATAGGTGTTTTTGTGTCATTGGATGAACAATTAGGTCATTTTCGTCCTCCCTAGGCTAATTCTTGTCCAATTAGGGTTTCTAACCAATCTTGTGCATCCAATACGTGTTTTGTGTCATTGGATGAACAATTAAGTCATTTTCGTCCTCCCTAGGCTACTTCTTCTCCAATTAGGGTTTCTAACCAATCTTGTGCTTCCAATAGGTGTTTTGTGTCATTGGATGAACAATTAGGTCATTTTCGTCCTCCCTAGGCTTATTCTAGTCCAATTACGGTTTGTAACCAATCTTGTGCATCCAATATGTGTTTTATTGTCATTGGATGAACATTTAGGTCATTTTCGTCCTCCCTAAACTTCATCTTGTCCAATTAGGGTTTCTAACCAATCTTGTGCATCCAATACGTGTTTTGTGTCATTGGATGAACATTTAGGTCATTTTCGTCCTCCCTAAACTTAATCTTGTCCAATTAGGGTTTCTAACCAATCTTGTGCATCCAATAGGTGTTTTTGTGTCGTTGGATGAACAATTAGGTCATTTTCGTCCTCCCTAAACTTAATCTTGTCGAATTAGGGTTTCTAACCAATCTTGTGCGTCCAATAGGTGTTTTTGTGTCATTGGATAAACAATTAGGTCATTTTCGTCCTCCCTAGGTTAATTCTTGTCCAATTAGGGTTTCTAACCAATCTTGTGCATCCAATAGGTGTTTTGTGTCATTGGATGAATATTTAGGTCATTTTCGTCCTCCCTACACTTAATCTTGTCCAATTAGGGTTTTTAACCAATCTTGTGCATCCAATAGGTGTTTTTGTGTCATTGGATAAATATTTATGTCAATTTCGTCCTTCCTACAATTAATCTTGTCCAATTAGGGTTTCTAGCCAATCTTGTGCATCCAATCGGTGTTTTTGTGTGATTGGATGAACATTTAGGTCATTTTCGTTCTTCCTAGGCTTATGCTTGTCCAATTAGGGTTTCTAACCAATCTTGTGCGTCCAATAGGTGTTTTTGTGTCATTGGATGAACAATTTGGTCATTTTCGTCCTCCCTAGGCTTATTCTTGTCCAATTAGGGTTTTTAACCAATCTTGTGCATCCAATAGGTGTTTTTGTGTCATTGGATGAATAATTAGGGCATTTTTGTCTTCCCTAAACTTAATCTTGTCCAATTAGGGTTTCTAACCAATCTTGTGCATCCAATAGGTGTTTTTGTTGCATTGGATGAACATTTAGGTCATTTTCGTCATCCCTAGGCTTATGCTTGTCCAATTAGGGTTTCTAACCAATCTTGTGCATCCAATAGGTGTTTTTGTGTTATTGGATGAACAATTAGGTCATTTTCGTCCTCCCTAGGCTAATTCTTGTCCAATTAGGGTTTCTAACCAATCTTGTGCATCGAAAAGGTGTTTTGTGTCATTGGATGAACAATTAGGTCATTGTCGTCCTCCCTAGGCTTAATCTTGTCCAATTAGGGTTTCTAACCAATCTTGTGCATCCAATAGGTGTTTTTAAGTCATTGGATAAATATTTATGTCATTTTCGTCCTCCCTAAACTTAATCTAGTCCAATTAGGGTTTTTAACCAATCTTGTGCATCCAATACGTGTTTTGTGTCATTGGATGAACATTTAGGTCATTTTCCTCCTCCCTAAACTTAATCTTGTCCAATTAGGGTTTCTAACCAATCTTGTGCATCCAATAGGTGTTTTTGTGTCATTGGATAAATATTTATGTCATTTTCCTCCTCCCTAGGCTTATGCTTGTCCAATTAGGGTTTCTAACCAATCTTGTGCATCCAATAGGTGTTTTGTGTCATTGGACGAATATTTATGTCATTTTCGTCCTCCCTAAACTTAATCTTGTCCAATTAGGGTTTTTAACCAATCTTGTGCATCCAATAGGAGTTTTTGTGTCATTGGATAAATATTTATGTCATTTTCGTCCTCCCTACAATTAATCTTGTCCAATTAGGGTTTCTTACCAATCTGGTGCATCCAATAGGTGTTTTTGTGTCATTTGATGAACATTTAGGTCATTTTCGTCCTTCCTAGGCTTATGCTTGTCCAATTAGGGTTTCTAACCAATCTTGTGCGTCTAATAGGTGTTTTTGTGTCATTGGATGAACAATTAGGTCGTTTTCGTCATCCCCAGGCTAATTCTTGTCCAATTAGGATTTCTAACCAATCTTGTGCATCCTATAGGTGTTTTGTGTCATTGGATGAACAATTAGGTCATTTTCGTCCTCCTTAGGCTTATTCTTGTCCAATTAGGGTTTTTAACCAATCTTGTACATCCAAATAGGTGTTTTGTGTCATTGGATAAACATTTAGGTCATTTTCGTCCTCTCTAGGCTTATTCTTGTCCAATTAGGGTTTCTAACCAATCTTGTGCATCCAATACGTGTTTTGTGTCATTGGATGAACATTTAGGTCATTTTCGTCCTCCCTAAACTTAATCTTGTCCAATTAGGGTTTCTAACCAATCTTGTGCATCCAATAGGTGTTTTTATGTCATTGGATAAATATTTATGTCATTTTCGTCCTTCCTACAATTAATCTTGTCCAATTAGGGTTTCTAGCCAATCTTGTGCATCCAATCGGTGTTTTTGTGTGATTGGATGAACATTAAGGTCATTTTCGTCCTTCCTAGGCTTATGCTTGTCCAATTAGGGTTTCTAACCAATCTTGTGCGTCCAATAGGTGTTTTTGTGTCATTAGATGAACAATTTGGTCATTTTCGTCCTCCCTAGGCTTATTCTTGTCCAATTAGGGTTTTTAACCAATCTTGTGCATCCAATAGGTGTTTTTGTGTCATTGGATGAATAATTAGGGCATTTTCGTCTTCCCTAAACTTAATCTTGTCCAATTAGGGTTTCTAACCAATCTTGTGCATCCAATAGGTGTTTTTGTTGCTTTGGATGAACATTTAGGTCATTTTCGTCCTCCCTAGGCTTATGCTTGTCCAATTAGGGTTTCTTACCAATCTTGTGAATCCAATAGGTGTTTTTGTGTTATTGGATGAACAATTAGGTCATTTTCGTCCTCCCTAGGCTAATTCTTGTCCAATTAGGGTTTCTAACCAATCTTGTGCATCCAAAAGGTGTTTTGTGTCATTGGA